>JAWWMU010000153.1:109825970-109837830 GCA_035048155.1 Cinnycerthia olivascens
AGGAATTGTTCCCTGTGAGGGTGGGCAGGCCCTGGCACAGGGTGCCCAGAGAAGCTGTGGCTGCCCCTGGATCTCTGAAAGTGTCCAAGGCCGGGTTGGATGGGGCTTGGAACAAACTGGGGATACTGGAAGATGTCCCTGCCCATGGCAGAGGGGAACTGAGTGGTTTTCAGGGTCCCTTCCAACCCAGTCCATGCTGGGGTTCTGTGATTTGGAAGGCAGCACTTTGCTTGATGCACTTGGGTTACAGAGAGAAAAGTGTCTCTGGATGTTTGCTCAGTGATCTCTTCACACTCCAGTTCCCATGGTTGCAACCCAAACCTTTTTCCAGTTTCCCACCTTCTCCATAATTTGAGTGTCCCAATCCTTTCTGATGTTTTCATTTAATATGAAACATGTCTCAGTGGCAACGTGGCAAACATACAGGGTTTAGACCTTGCTGAAATACCTCAAAATATCCATTTTTGTGGATGCACAAACCATTTACTTGTTCTTAGTGTGGAATATTTTAAGACTAGCAGCAGGAGCAGTATCTGTGGGTCAGGTGAAAGTTTCTTGTGCCAGGGTGTAAAAGCATCAATGATTTGTCAGTATTACCAGATGCTTCTCTACTGTGTCACATTCCTGTGCCAACCTTGTCCTTTTTTCCCTCTGCTTTTGGGGTGGATCAGGGCAGAAAAGGACAGCTCTGTGTTTCTTGGAGAGAGCCATTAAATTTACTCCTGGAGAGGCAGGAGCTGTCCAGGTTTTCTCCCCTTCAGATACATGTTATCACACATTAACTTATCTTGATTAATTCTGCCCCAGATGTGGGAGCATTTCCCTGGAGTTCTTGTGAAAATGAGAGGGACCTGCTATCTCCCCATCATCCTCCCTCGGCGTCAGAGTGTCTGTCTCTGGCATGACTGGGAGCCAAGGGAAATTGCTTGACATCACTTCAATTTCTGACTCGGGATTTTGGCACTGGCAGGGTGAATTCCAAAGCCAGGTTTATCCATAGGATGGTACAGATCATGTTGACACACTTCCTTTGCTGCTTCTACTGAATCTTCCAGGAAGGCTTCCCCAGGTGAAGTCACAGCAGCTTGAAAAGTTGTGGATTTTCTTTTTTTTTTTCCCCTTTTTCCTTCTCTGTTTTTTTTGTCAGAGGTGGGCAGATGCCAGCTTCCTCCCATCTAACCCCAGGCTATTTCTGAGCATCAAATTGTAATTCTGGTCACTGTAAGATCCAGATGTTTTACCCACTCTGAGGTAAATACTCTTCTGTGTAATGCAAGCAAATTAATGAACTTCGGATAGAAAGTCACATTTCCAAGCTGTGATTTCAGTATCATATCCAGGTAACAGGCCTGCATGTCTTCAAGATAGAATTTATTAAAATATGTCACTTTTGGCTCATTTTAGTTGATGGAAAGCTCCTCTTTTTAAAAAAAAGTTCAACTAGCCTAGTTTCTGTTGGGGAAACTTTTCTCTGAATTGAGCGTGAAATGTTTGGTTTTTTTTTATTCAGAAAATCTGTTTCAGATGTGTTTCAGACTTCTGCTTTGATCAACAAACAAGTTGCCAATCAGCCTATTGAAATTCACTTTTCCAAAGGAGACCAAAAGGAAAAAAAAAAAAAAAAGTTTTAGGAAGTTCATTCCAAGTTTTGTTTCATCAGACACCACCTCAAAGCCCCTTTTACCAAACAGATTCCCCTGAAATGGCTGGTGTCTGTCTTTTTGTCTTTTTTTTTTTTTTTTGGCTTTTCATTTTTGTTGTTCTTTGACAAGATTATCTCAGCAGTGTCAGAAAGGACCTGACTTACCCAAAACAGCAGCAGTTAACGAAATCCAGCTTCTGATCCGGGTTTTCCTCCCGAGACTCTGCTGAGTTTATTTTGCCATTCTTGAGAGGTGGATGCTTTTCCAGTCAGCTCTGCCTTTGATATCCCAGCTAAGTAAAGCTGCTAAATTTGTCCTGGCTGTGTTTTCTTTTTGAGCATTTTCTGGACAAGTGTTTCAACTCTTCCTTTCCTGTCCTGTCTGATATCCAGGGATAAACACACCCGGACACACACACACACACACATGCTGGTTTATCCAGAATCCTGGGCTCAATGCTGCTTTCATGTGATTAGAGTCTTAAAATACTTCTTTCGTTCCAGTTGGAAGGAATATTTGACATTTTTGATGCCATCACTATAATTCCTGTCTTGCCCAAAGAGCATTTCATCATTATTTCCTTATTTTTGTATTATTGCAGGAGGTTTGAGTGAGGAAATTTTTCTTTTTTGTGGTAGAACTTAAAGAGATGGCAGAATGAAGTTGGAGAAATGCTGAGCTCTCATGATTTGCCTTTTGAATTCTTTACTCAACAGCAGTAAGAGTAAAATAAGTTTTGGTGTTCCATGTATACAGAAAAGTGTTTTTCATTTAATGGGGACACTAAGTCATGTTTAAGGGTAAAAATGTATCAGCAACACAATTCTTTTAAGAGCAAAATTTTAGGAGCTTCTTTGAAGGAGGAGAAGGAACAGGAACTTCTAAGAGGGAAGTTCTGCTTTGCCTAAAATGCCAATACATTGATTATTTCTACTTTGGCTTCTGTTCATTTTGGGTCTCCACATGTTCTGTGCAGATACAGAGTAAAAACTCTTTCAATCACCTGGAAAGTTGGTGTAGTTTAGAATCTCGTTTGCTTTTAAAAATGGAACTGGACTGTTCTTCTAAACACCACCCCAAACACCTTGTCCTAGAAGAAATGGTAGCAGAAGTCAGTCCAGAATGTGGGAATCATGAAGTGCTCAAGGACTTTCTGTGCCCTGTCACATCTCTAAATTCTCCCCCCATTTTTTGGCATCCCGTGGCATCTGTGATGTGGATTTAACAGCTGCTGCAATCACACAAGGGGTGTTCTCTAAAATTATTTCAATTTATAAATTGACAATGCAGTCATGCTTTTAATAATGATATTGAGGGCTGGAGAGGAGCACAGGAGCAATCCTTGAGGTTTCTAAAACAGCCATTTGGCAATTTTATGTGGGTATTTGCTAGATGATTTTTAGTTTTCACTGCGTTTTTAGATCCAGATGGGGCTTTGTGGAGAGCTGGACGCTTGGTTTCCATCTGGAAGGTTTATTTATCACCTCTGTGTTCAAATCTTACTTGAAGGTGCCTCCTAAAATGACATTGATTCCATCTCACTTACGGCTGACAATGTTTTAACCAATAGTAACTCCAGTTTTATAGAGGGTGGAGACTGAAACACTCATAAATTAAATCCTATGTGGGCAGGAGATGGAAAGATGGGAGATAGCCCAAAATTCTTGGAGGCTCTGTCTAGCCTGTCCTCTGCACACTAAGAAAATGAGGTAGCAGGACTGAAGGAAGCAGCAGAGAGAGAGAAAAAGCAAAAGAAACCATGAAATAAAAATATTAATTTATAGAATGGGATTTGGAGCAAAGAAATCATGAAAAAAATATATTAATTTGTAGAATGGGATTTGGAGCAACCTGGTCTAGTGGATGGTGTCCCTGCACGTGGCAAGGGGAGAACAGGTTGATCTTTAATGTCTCCTCCAACCCAACCCATTCTGTAATTCCATTTTCATTTCTATGCATCCTTTTGCCACCTAATTGGTTTTATTTGCAAGGAGAAGAGTTCTGAGGTAGTAAAGATTATTTAAGTAGTGAGATACCTTTTAAACCCTAAGTTGTCCTGAGTGTGTCAGAGTAGACTGAGAATACAGAAGATTTTTGGTAGTTTTCAGTACTCCTAAAAATCCTAGCACTGTCTTTTTTAACCAAATCTTCAACCTTTTGAATTGCAGTTATGAGAAACACTTTTCTCTTTTTTTCTTTTTTTTTTTTTTTTTTTTTTTTTTGCTTTTTTATGCTCCTTTTGCTTCAAGTTTAATTTTTACTGCCAGCCTTGGTGGTGTCTGTTCTGGAGAGTAGCAGGAAAAGCTGATAAGGGCATAGGACAGAAATCTTTGTGCTTATCTGCCTGCAACACATGGAGCTGAGAGTGCATCCTTTTCCTGTCCTAGGACAGGAGACGTAAACTGACCATCTCCTGACAGCAGGGACTTCAAACAGAGCCTCCAGCGTCCAGAGGGCAGGAATCTTCTCTCAACTTCAGAGGCCAGCTAGGTGAAAGTGGGTCACTGTTTAGAAAGCTGGGTTAGTGCCAGAAAGAATAAAAAAATTTAAAAAAAAAAAAAACAACCCCACCACATTTCTGATAACTGCTGGGTCAATAGACGTCTCTGTAGATATTGTGGTGTTTTGTGGTGGGGTTTTTTTTTTTTCCCCCAAAGGGCATAAATTCAGCCTGACTCCTAATTGTTTGTGTAGACTTTCACCAGAAACTAGGGAAAGAAAAAAGTGTATTCCAAGAGCTTTATAAAATCAGAATTTCGCTGTCAGATTTGGAACAAAGGTCAGACAAAAATTGTCCTCACAGAAGGGCTTATTTGGACACTGTTGTTACAGATGAACATTCTTTTATTTATTGTCTCTGTGTGACAAAAGTGAAGGGTCCAAGGCAGAGGGAATGGGAATTGGAGCAAAGAGAACCTTCCACCAGGAATGCCTGAGCCCTGGTGTGCCTGGAGCTGTGCCAAGGCCTGGGCTGTGACTCTGGGTTGGGAACCAATCCTTGGAAAACTGTAAACACAGTTAGGAATTGGTTAGAGCAGCTCATCTGTTACATTAATAACAGTTGGGGTTCATTCCTAATTTTCACCATTAAGAGAGGCACAGAAAGTCCCAGCTCTTCTGGCTCTGTGTGAAATTCTTCCTCAGTGGCCAAAGCTCAGAAAGAGAAATGCAGGAGGAAAACCAGGAGTCCCCACATCAAATATTGATGCTGAACAGTTTGGGACAAACTGCTTCAGTGCTTCCCAGGCCTTGGTGTCCCTGGTGCAGGACAGCCCAAGAACTCCGTGGTAATGCCAAGTTCAACACAGAGGGTCACAGTGGGAGAGAAGCTTTGGAAGTGTTTTTATTCCAATCAAGTGCCTGCCTGGCAGCCTGACCCTTTCCAGAGTAGCTTTGCTCTGGAGTCTCCCTTCAGGGCAGCACAGCACCAGATCTTCGTTTTCCCCGAAATCCTGGGACTCTGCAGGTTCCCCAGCTCTGACAGCAGCTCACATCAGCTGAAGGTGCAGCCTCCTTCTCTGAACATTTATTTATTGCTCTGACATTGGCAGCCTTGCTGAGGCAAGTCTCATCTGCTTCATATGTTCACTTGGAGACCTCACCAAGGCTGAAGAAACAGCAATGATCTCATCCTTTCCCTTTGTTTCAGGATGCACAGCAGTTCCTCCAGAATGATTGATTTGTTTTATTTTTTTTAGCAGTCACTTCTAGTGAATATGAGGGCTAGAGGAATTAGGAGCATTAAATCTCAAAGGTTTTCAGCTCTAGGCTGGGATTTGAGTTTTACTGCAGTGCTTAATCTCAGTTTGTGGTCACATAACTTTGATAAAGGCTGGCTTTGAGTGGAAAACCAGCAAACTTTTATCTCTTCCCTCTTTCCAATCTGATATTCCTGTCCCAGCAAACCTCAAATGACTTCCCAAATGCAGCTCAGGCAGTGCAGAGCAGCTCCAGGACCCTTCAGCAGCAGGATGAATGGGATCCCTGGAGTCGTGTGATTAATCCCATTATAATCCCAACTTCCTCGTTCTCTTCCAGTCCCTGTGAATTGGATTCAAATTGTACCCAGTGGGGTTGGCTAATCTGTCATCAATAACAGGCTCTCAGCTGCCTCTGCAGGTCTTCTGGTGTTTCCAAAATCCTCCTCAAACCTTTGCATTGTTGTTCTTCCACGACTTTTAGCTCTCCAGGATTCATGTTATTGTCAGCTCTGCTTTAAAGACAAAGCACAGCTTCTGGGGAATGTTGTAAAAGCTTTTCCTAAACTGGTGTGAATCTGAGACTGGGTTAAATTTGCTGAGAATTAAGTGTTTTCTGCAGTCTTCAAACTAGTGATGGACTAAAGGCCTAAATTTTGGATTCAAAATGCAGCTATAGGGATGCTGAGTTTTCTGAGAAGCAGAGGGGCTGGAGCTGGGAGTTCAGCTCCCAGTTTACACCCACATGCCCTTTTCTCCAAGGCAGGAAAACTGGGAACTGGTCTGAGCACAGGGTGTGAAGATCCCAGTCTGGGAGGGAACATTCTTGTACACAGCTCACCCTTCCCCTGGACTTGGCAAAATGAGCTCAGCTTCCTCCCTCTGAATCACTTTTACCTTCTGCACTAGCACAGAGTTGCTTGGTTAGGTGGTGAACTGGGGTGGAAGATTCAGAGGCAGAAATTCGAGTTATGGATGGTTTAGATTGGAAGGGACCTTAAAGATGATCTAATTGCAACCCCCTGCCATGAGCAGGGACACCTTCCACTATCCCAGGTTGCTCCAAGCCCCATCCAGTAACTCTTGTGTAAGAAATTTGTCATTTGCTGTCGAGCCTGAAGAAAAATTTCAAGTAGCTGTTGGTCCTGCAAAAATTTCCGTCCTCTCAGAAGGGCCCTGACCTGCAACTGGAATTTATCCCCAACCTTCCACATCACTTGGCCACTGCCTGAAAGGCCACATTACCCAGCAGTTCCTGCTGGATATTGCAGAGGCTGTCACTCATCTCTGGAGGTGCCCAGCACCGTGGTAGGAGCCGTTCTTACGTGAGTCCCATCAGCTTTTCCGTGCCCCGGGACATTTGGGAAGCGAATCCCACCACCTGCCAGGGATTTCAGGGCTGTCAGTAAATTCTTTAGTTCCTTGAGAAGTGTTGCCATGGAAGGTGGCCTTTTATTCCTGTTTGTGCTGGCTTGTCTGCATGAGTGTCAATAGCAGCATCAGACTGGGCAAAGTGAAACCTGTCAGTAGCTGCCTCCTGATGTTAACATTGGCAGCAGCTCCTCGGAACTGTTGCAGGGAAGTAGCTCCAGTGCCCAAATTCTTTCAAAATTCAGATATTACCTGTTTGAATGGTTAACTCCTTCGGGAGAGCTCTCAGTGTGTTTCCAAGCTGCTGTCCAGGTTTCTTTACATAGGAGAGGACCTAAGAGCTCATGAAATCCATCACCTTTTCTCTGGGAGGGATCAGCTCTGCCCACGTTGAGTCTTGACAGATGTATTCAAAAATCCCACTGTAACTGGGTGTTCTTTTACATCCACCCCACAGGCTCTGCACAGGCTGTTGTGTGCCTGGCTAACCTGGAAAGGCTTCTCCAGCTCTTTAAAAGCTGGATCTCTGTTGCTGCTGCTTACAATCATTATTTCTTTACCACAGGGAGTAGAACATGGAGCTGAGACCATCGTTCTCTCCCAGCCTTTGACATTCACGTTGCTCCAGGAGTCATTAACCCCAAATCATGCATTCCTGCCTGTGTCCCTGCTTAAGGCTGTAATAGCTGCTGGCACTGCAGGCAGAGATGAGGCTGGCAGATTTTCAGGTTTTCTCAATCACCAAGGCTAAATTACCATTTTTCTCCTTACAGTGAGTATAACCTGACCAGCCCTCAGTGTGAATCATGGCAGGCTCAGACTCTGAATCTGCAGTCTGGCATCTTAACCATTACTGTGACCCTGAACTAACAGATTGTTGCTGTGCCTGACCTTTCCTCTGAACATATTTTAGGGAGTTAAACCGTAAAAGACATTTAATATTGTTTAGAAAGTGTGTGTGGGAAGGGGGGAGAAGATGGGTAAGGCAGGTTGAAAGACGAAGGTGCTGGAGCACCAGGAGCACCTGAGGGGGCTCAGCCTGGGGAAAAGGAGGCTCAGGGGGGACCTTCTGGCTCTGCACAACTCCCCAAAAGCAGATTGTAGCCAGGTGGTGGTCAGACTCTTCTCCCAGGGAACAGGAACCAGGCTCAGAGGAAATGGATCCTCCACAGAAGTCAGTTCCCTCCCAAACTCTGCTTGGAAGTGAATGAGCAAACCCCCTTTGGATTTCTGGAGACAGTGTCAGGAACCCTCCCCATTCCAGCCATATGGACTAGACTGAACCAAGTCTGGCTCCTTCCAGCCGTTTTTTAATTCCCAAATGTGGCCTTTCAGAGGATGTCCAACAGGTACCTTCACTTCTACCTTGCAAAAGCAGCGATGCCTGGCTGTGCTGGTGGGCTTTGCAACAATTACACCGTTATTAATTGGAAACCAACTTGAATACACACACACAAAACTTGTAACAAGAATTCCCAGAGCAGCGTCCCATGGTAAACTCCCTCTGAGCCCAAGCAGAGAGATAAATCCAAATTTGTGCTTTTAACTCCTAGAGATGTGCAGCAAATGAGGGGAAGACGATTAGAGAGTGAAGGATGTGGTCTCTCTCCAGAGAGTTGGATGTGTCCTGGTGACTCCAGGCTTAGCAGGAGATACAAATGGCTCTGTTTCGCTGCTTTGTTTTAATGTTGATTTGTTTGTAGTCTGCCCGAGGTACTAATTGGTGTTTTACAAGTAGAAATACAAAGGTGTCTGCCCTGAAGAACTCACGAACAAAAAGCGCTGCAGCACCGTGTTAATGACAGTCAAATTTTGTGCCTAATGAACCAATCGCTTTGATAAAATCTCTACCTCCTGGTGAATTCCCTGCTTTGATTTCCCCCTCGACTCCCATCTCCTTTTACATCTCACTTTGTATTCTTTTTCCCCTCTGCTTTAAATTTTGGGGGCGGTTCTCGCTCTAATCAACATTTTACAGCGCAGCTCCTGAAAAGAAAATGAATCACCCCTTTCATTAGGAACAAACAACACCGGGCTGATGTTGCAACTGTGGATATTTCAGCTGAGAAAGTGGAAGCCCGTGGCCTGGCACTGGATTTTAAGAGGGATGGTGGCCTGTCATTAGCTTTTAATCCCTTCAACATGCTGCGGTCGCTAACAGGTTGTAACACGGATGTCAGTGCCTGCATTTGCAATGCTCATACCCAGAATAATAATTGAACAATTCCTCCTCTTCAGTGCTGTGTTGGCTTCTTACCACCTATGACTTAGCATGGATTCTTGCTGGTTTTCTTCAGGAGGTGTTGATTGCTGCAAAAATAGTGGTGTTAATGGTTGCCATCGGCACCTTACTCTCACCGCTGCCATTTGGATGTTGTTGCCACTTTTCCAGAGGTGGTTTCCTCTCTGGAAGAGGGTCTGTGGCTGCTTCTTGTCTGCTTCAGCACAAAATATTGTTCTAAATGGTCTTTAGTGGTCATTTATACTCTTGTTACTGATTTCCTGTTTCTCATTGAGCCTTGATTTCACCTTAAATCAACACTTCCTTGGGTTTGCAGGAAGGAGGTGAGAAATGTCTGAGAAATCAGATTAAAGGTAGTTGGAATTAATGGTGAATACTTCTGGCACACTTGATTTTGGGGAGCCTTGGACCAATCAGCATTACAGAGATTTCTTTTTAACCTCTATCTGTGTGCTATACTGCTTTATAAATTGTCCAGCTACTTTTAGATATGGTATTTTAGACGTGCAGAAGCATCAATAACATCCAATAACAGGCTGGATGAACTGCTGAAATACATCCTGACTTTCTGATTTTATACTGTTTCATATTAGGTTCTGTTTTACCCAAGCGCATTTCTTTTTATTTATCAACATTGAATTATTTTGGTTTTATTTCAACTACTTAAAAGGACTACTTCACTTTTAGCCTGGCATCCAGGTCAGTTAAAGAGTAGATTTAGGGTTTTTTTTTTTTGAACACTCCCCATGCTTGGAAGTAGTTTGAAGACATGGATGTGGCACTTGAGGATATGGTTTATGGGTAAACCTGGTGGTGGTACTGGACTGACTTTTCCAACCTTAATTCCATTATTAATTCAATGATTCCATGATTCTGTGAATTTTTTTGGTCTATTCCATCCTCCTTCACTGGTTTGAGACACAATCCTGAGGCCGACAGCAAAAAGCAGTCTCACAAATATAAAGTTCCTACTCTTGGTGAAAATAAATGGTTGCATGAGAAGAAAAGACAAATTGTTTTCCCAGCTGGGTTCAACTGTACCATTCGACATCAGATAATCCACATGGAGGAAAGGTGTTAAAAACTCCATACCACAGTTACAGCTTTTGTCAGAACCTGTTAGAAGCTTTATCAGATCCAGGATCTTCCAGCCACAATAGCCAAAGCCACAGGAAGTGGAGTTGCTTTGCTTAGAGTCACCACAACCATCCTTTTCCAAATGAAAAACGGAGCTCCCACCTCAGGGCAGCCGTGACCTTCACCTGTGTTTGGAGTGACTTCTTGGAGAACTCGGTGGCTCCACCCTCCTGCTTTTCTCAGGGCATTAAGTGTGGGATAATGGAGGGAATGAACCTGAGCTGGCATTGCTCAGTCACTGCAGGGATTGGAGATGGGATGGATTGGTGGTGGAGGGACCACCCAGCAGGAGGGACCAGCAGAGGGCAAACCCAAGGAAAGAAAAGGGCAGTGGAGGATTAACTGGAAGGAGGCAAAGCAAAATCAGTGAGCAGATTTAAGGTGGATTTTAGAGTGTTAACTGGGGGTGAGCAGCTTCTCTTGAAGCTTCTGTGTTCCTGCTAAATGTGGGGCCACTCAGGTCTGCTGGTGAGGGGGCATTCCCCATCCCCTGAAGTGTCCTAGGTCTGATTGGATGGGGCTTGCAGCAACTTGGGATAGTGAAGGGTGTCCCTGCCTATGGTCTTTAAGGTCCCTTCCAACCCAAACCATTCTGTGATTCTTTATTTCCCTTTTCTTGACACCATTTTAATGCTCAGCATCAAGCAAGAGTGTCTTTGCTGCTTGGCATGTTTTTTTTTTTCACTTCTTCAGGACACTTAGGACTTCTTGGAGAGCTCTTCTGAACCTTCCATTGTGGATTTGAGACCCCAAACAACAGCACTTCCCTCTCAGCAGAACAGCTTCCCACAGCTGAGGAACAGGAGGAGGGTGGGGACAGCCAGCTCTGTGTTGGGCTGATACATTCCTGACAGGTGGGGATCAGGCTCTTCTCCCTGGTGGCCAAGTGACAGGACCAGAGGAAATGCCCTCAGGCTGCACCAGGGGAGGTTTAGATTGGACATCAGGTGAAATTTCTTTGTGGAAAGGCTTGTCCAGCCCTGGCACAGCTGTGGAATTCCCATTGCAGGGATTTAAAAGCCCTGTAGATGTGGCACCTGGGGACATGGGGCAGTGGTGGCCTTGGCAGTGCTGGGGGATGGTTGGATTCACTGATCTCAGAGGGCTTTTCCAACCTCAGTGATTCCACAACTCTGTTTTCCTTCGCAAACCGCGGAGCGTCAGGAGCAAATGAGACGTTGGGAACAAATTGGTCTTCCCTTTAATCTGACATTTCCTCTTGAGTCTTCATTTTTCTGCCTATTCCTGGAGCCGTTTGCTGCTGAGCTGTGATGAGCATCCCATTCCCACTCGTTTTCCAGAGCTGCTGCTCCAGGAGACGTTCCAGCTTGGAACGCGCACGCTGCCTGCGGGATCGCCTGCCTGGCAATTATTTGTATTGTTTTGTACCCACTCAGAGCTTTCACCTACAAGTCCCTTGAGGCACAGGTTCTGTGTTTTTGCGTGGTTCACTGGGCAACCATAGAGCTCTTCACTCCCCTCAGGGTATTACTCAAAGTGTTAATAATAAAATCCTAGGAAATCTATCTGGAATTGCGGGCACGGGGATTTTCTCGCTGTCGTTTTTTTTGCATTGCTGAAGGATCTGTATGCAGTTCCATAAAGCTCATACTTGGTGTAATGAAAGATAAGTGTGCCTTTAAAACTCAACCAGGTCAAAACCAAAACAATAAAAAAAAAAAAGGGAAAACACCTCTGCTCTGGAGCCAGGCTGGGAGAGCTGGGGGTGCTCACCTGGAGAAGAGAAGGATCCAGGGAGAGCTCAGAGC
>JAWWMU010000153.1:109841867-109871924 GCA_035048155.1 Cinnycerthia olivascens
AGAGAAGCTGTGGCTGCCCCTGGATCCCTGGAAGTGTCCAAGGCCAGGCTGGACAGGGCTTGGAGCAACCTGGGATAAAAGAAGGTGTCCCTGCCCATGGCAGGGGATAGGACTGGATGATCTTTAAGGTCCTTTCCAACCCAAACCATTCCATGTTTTTTCTCCTGCCCACTCCTTTAAAATACAGTATCTGAGACTCCTGGTGATTTGATTCCTCCCAGATCTCTCACAGAAGTGCTTCTGGGTCAGGTCTGTGCTCGGTGTCCCAGCCCCAGGTGCAGGTGAGTGCAATTCCAGGATTATTTCCATCCTTGTTCATCTGAGATACCTCTGTGAAGGATCTCAAGGCACCTTACAAACCCTTTATGAAACTCTTAGCTCTGCTCTGAGTTTCATGCAGCTGATCAGGCACGTTCTGTGCCTTGATAACCTGTGCCAGAGCTGGAGGGAATAACTTCTCCAGGGTTTCCCACCAGCTGGGCAGAGAACTTGGGAAACGTGACCTTCCCAGTCCTGTGCTGGCTTTGCTGGGCTGCACTTCCTCTGTTATTCAAGGTGAGAACAGAACAGTTAGAATTGATTTAGGTGCTTTTGGGGAAGATGAAGTCACTGTGTTTGGATCTCTGCATCGTGCCAATAGAGAGATCCTAGGGGAAATCTCTTCCTTTAGTTTTGTTTATATCCAGTGTAAGGCACAGATGTAATTTGCAGGGAAATGCAAAGGAAGAGAGGCTGTGCTGGCCTCAGCAGAAGAGCTGGAGTGGAATGAGATGTCACAGGGATATCTGAGTGTCTCAAGATATGAAAAGGATTTTCTCTGCCATGTGCTGAGTTTTTTAACTCTTTCCTTATGTGCCTGCATCCTTCTGCACCTCTTGGGAATTATTATTCCCCCTTAACCTCAGCTCCTGGATTTTAGTCGCTACCTTGGTTGTGCACAAACTTCAATAAATTTGATTTTTTTATTTTTTTTTTTTAAAAAGTGTAAGAACAGTAGGAGGAAGTGTGTGTGTGTGCCCTGTGGGACACAGTGCTGGGATTCCCAAACTGCCCTTGGAAGTACAGGTACTGTGGCCTGCCCAGGCTCTGCTCAGGACAGCTGGAATGAATCCCCAGGACTATCGTTGCAATCAAGTCCCTGGCCAAAATTTAATCCATTGCACTTTTGCAACCCTGTTGTTTCCTGTTCCACTGGTGTTTGCAGGCTGGAGGCAAAACCTGGCTGAGTGTCACAGCTCTGTTGTGCAGCTCCTATTTCACTGATGGGATCAGGCTGGGCTCAAGCTCATCCTGCACTCCTGGAAATGGATTGTTTGTATCACAAACAAATGGCATTTTGCATACCAGGAGTGTTCAGCAGGAGAGATGGGGGCTCTCTGTTGTGTGAATTATAAGAATGAATGAAAATTGCTAAAATTGGCCACTTGCTGAGGTACAGGATGAGCTTTTGACAAAAATATAAAATAGAAGGACATGACAGGCTGGGAGAATTTGGATGTGGTTTTAATGGAAACGCATCACCACAGAATTGAGAACTGAAGTAAAAAACAGGATCAGCAAATACAATGTAAATGAAAATCAAGCACCTGTAGATTGCTGCAGTGGGGTGAAATGGGTGCTGTTATGTGATGATAAAACCACATTAGGGTGTGGGGCCATATCCAAGACCAGGTTGGATGGAGCTTGGAGCAGCCTGGGATAGTGGAAGGTGTCCCTGCCCTTGGCAGGGGATGGAATGGGATGGGTTTTAAGGTCCTTTCCCACCCAAACAATTCCATGATTCTATAATCAGAATAGGGATATCCTGAAGGATGGTAAAACCTCTGTCTTTGCAGGTTTCCACTAAAAAAAGTGGAGCTGGTCTAGCACTCAGAGTAGTTCTGCTCCAGAGGTCAATGATTCTATTAATACCCTCCAGATTATTTTAGGCGTAGATTTACTATAATAAAATTCCTTGGCCTTTTGATTGCTAGAGGAACAATCTCTTTTGTAGTTGCAAGTGTAGCAAAAATGGATCTTCACAGTTCCATGGAAAAACATTATATTTTTTAAAACATTTTTCCTGTCCCCTTTCCATTAATTACTTCCTAACCTCTCTTCTTGTCCTTGCTGGGTTAGAGACAGCTGATAGCTCATGTGGAGTGTAGAAGTGAATATCAACTGCAAGACAGCAGCTGATGTTTCACTATATTCTGCCACAGAATTTATTTTAACAGTCAAACAGGAAAGTGCTTCTGTGTAGTAATTGCAACTTGTCCTTTCAACAAGTGTCATGTCATCCAGGTATTGGATATTCAGAATTTTCATTCCATTTCCCATCAGTGGATTCGTTGTTCTGTTGGTACTCAGGATAAATAGCAGTAAAATTAAACCTTCCAGTGGAAATGTGGCATGTCCTGGTGATTACACCACCATGGCCAACAAAAAATAGAAAGCTGCAGGTGACCTGAATTTTTACCACTTTTGTCCAGGTTGAGTATCCCTGCTTCTTACCTCCTTCATGAAACCCTCATTTATTTTAACAGGCTGCCCATGGAAGTGGTGGAATCATCATCCCAGGAGGGGTTTAAAGCCGTGTGGATGTGGCACTTGGGGACATGGGTTGGTGATGGCCTTGGCAGTGCTGGGGAATTTTTGGACTCAGTGATCTGAGAGGGCTTTTCCAACCTTAACAATTCTGTGATCATCAGGAGGTCAAATTGTATCATCCCTGCTTAGGTTTTTGAAGCATTACAGGACTGAAAGATATTTCTGGAGCCCAGATCCCACATTTTCCATTCCAAGCAAGGATTAACTCCCCCTAACACTTCCCTGGTAGTTGTCTGAGTTGCTTCCAGTGGTTGAGGCTCCCAATGGTTATTGAGGCTTCACAAAGATACTGATTTCTCCTACTGGCAAAGTTTTCCTGTGGATGATTTCCATCTGCTGCTTGTCCTTTTCCTCATGAGCACCAGGGAATTTGTCCCATTTTCCCTTGGCATCAGCCCTTTCTGCACTGGGAGTCTGTTCTCATCAGCTCTTCACAAGATGCTGTCTGCAGCAAACCAGTTTTAATCAGGTAAACTAAAAGCAGTAGAGCCTTTGGGTACCTGTTCTGATGCCAGAATCAACTGCAGAACTGATGTATGTGGCCTTATTTATGCATGTATTTATTTTAATCCTGCTTAAACTCATCAGGCTACAGGTCTTTGTTCACCCTCTCGCCTGTTTGATCCCAGTCCAAATACTAATGCTTGTACTTAACTTGAAGCTGTCGACTCCTTAAAGCAAGACTCTGTCATTGTTGATGTCTGCAGAGCTCCAGAGCGACTCTTCAGGAATTATCTGCAGCCATTCCTGGGATGGAAAGATACAGGGATGCCCTCAGCTCTTGCCTGTCAAGTTTTGTGCACTGCACGGGGGTCCCACCAACCTCTCAGTGAGGATCTGAAGCAGCAGGAGCAGAACAGGATTATTTTAATCTTATTGTTACAGTTGCTCAGCCAGGAAGTTGGTAAGAAAGGCAGAACAGGGGTGGCTGCATTTTAAAGCTAAGAGTGATCCTGTGTTTTCCATGGAACTCAGACTCCATGTGCTCCATCCATCCCACTTTCTGTAATTTCAGTGAGAGCCTGCTGAAATAGTTTAGCTTTATTCTGCCTTTTTGCTCATCCCTTCTGGACTTTGCCTTTTGTGTCGTTTTTGTCCCTTTCGTTTTTGATCCTTAGGATCCCTTTCAGTCCAAGCCTTTTGTGCCCATGGGCTCAGGAAATGTTGGGAATTCAGCTCTGGGAATTCCAAAGTGCCTCAGTCTCCTTCCTCCCGCCCATGCCCTGCTCCAGAGGAATAAAAGTCTGGATAAGTGGAGCTGAGCAGTGTTTGCTGTGTCCATTCCTGGGAAATCCAGAGCTGTGCCTGCTTTTTTCTTTTCCACGTTTTTTTTTTCCCTACCCTTTTTTCCCGCCGTTTTTCCCACACTATTTTTTTTCCGCCATTTTTGTTTCCCTCTGTTTTTTCCCTGCCCTTTTTTCTTTCCCACCCTTTTTCAGACTTCACAAAATTGTTGTGAATTAGTACCAACAGAGCAAAGTCATGTGAAATTGCTGAGCTTAAGTAATAGTAGTTCATATGTAGCAGACAGAGATGATATAAGAGAGTCTTTCATTCCCCTATTTTAAGATTTTAAGCGCTAAAAAGGAAACACTTGAATTCTGAAGAGGAGGGAAACTTCTCTGAATTACTCCAGGCTGCTCCTGTATGTTGCCAGCACCCTTTGCTTTGTGCATGGGCTCTATCTCACTTTTCCTCCCAGGGTAATGTGCAGGTGCAGTTCTTATTTTTGAATATTAATTATAATAATCCCAGAATGGTTGGGGTTGGAAAGGACCTGAAAGCTCATCTCATTCCCACCTCTGCCATGGGCAGGAACACCTTCCACTAGACCAGGCTGGGTTTCAAACCCATTTGATTTCATGAGGTGTCTAAATCCTTCCCACTTTGGGCTTCCTCTCTTGCCAAACTGGTTTTTTTCACTGATGTGAATTCCTTTGCTAATTGACCATAACCCCCTGTTTTTTCCTTTCACTAAATAACTGAAAGGTGCTCTGAGAGTGGGATGCCCTAGAGTTGCCATCCTGATCCTGCAGGATTCAAGGGAACCAGGATTTCCCTCTGTAAGTTTAGTGTACTCCCTTAATGATTTAATCAGCAAGAGAAGAAAGGCAGAGAAAAACACGGTGGTACATGGAGTGCTTTATGTCCTTTAGATTATTTTCCATACATTTCACTAATTACATAAACAGATGATATTTACAGGGGATTTCTGTCTGTAATTGACCTTCATCTCTTCCTGTGCACTTCCCAACCTCTCCTTGAATTTTCCTATTGTTTCCTCTTACTCACTCCACATTTAACTCCACATTTCAAGCTGTCCTTTTCTTTTGCTTGGGACCATCCTACCAGTTCCCTATTCCCAAATTCCTTCTAACTTCATCTCCTCAGCTCGATTTTGTGGGCAATTTTGGAACTCATGGCATGGACAAACATCTTCTCCAAAGCCCAATCTTCTGGTTTCACTCCAGTTACAGCGCAATTGCTCTTTCCCTTTTACCTGATCGTCAGTTCTCTGGAGCAAGAATATTTCTTTCTACTTTTAGGGATATCTGCCTTATTTTTCTTTGAATTTTTTCTCTGTGTTGGGTCAAGCAGGGGAGGAATTGCACGAACTGTGAGGGGTTAGAGAAAACCCCTGGTTAGAGTTCAGCAGTGTTCCCATGGCTACGTGGACAGGTACACCATGGAAGCAGAAATACCTTGGCATTTATCAGCCCTTCCAGGTGATTTATGCTTTTACACAAGCTTTTCCTAAACCCAGAGGTTTTCTAGGGTTGGCACCTCTTTGCTTGTCTCCATGCCCTGTTAGTTCTGTGCTCAGTGGCCCATGGTTATTAAAATTCTTATCAATAAAGGAGTTTCTGAGCAAGGTTCTTATTTTCTAAACTTGTACATACCTTTGGAACTCCTCTGCTTAACCAAAGGAACATTTGTTTTTATGCCTAGTGTACTTCATGAAAAGAAAGAAATGTGTAGGGTTCAAGTAATATTTGCCTTCAATTACAGTAATTAAGTTGTCAGGACTTGAAGTCACCAAGGCAATGACAAAATCCTTTCCTGGTTGGCCAGGGGGTGACGGGTGTTCTGGGCCCAGGTGTGTTTTACACATCGGGGTGGGGAGGGAAACAGTTCTGGCTGAAAACTGGGAGTCAGTTTGTCCTTTTGCAATCCAGGGTGTCAAAATCCTGCTGTGGGGGGAAGGAGCATGACCCTGTTTGCCTGGGCTTCAGCAGGGCCAGGGCAGTGATGGTCCCTCTGTGCTGGCTCTGCTGGGGCACCTCCAGCCCTGGGGACACCTCTGGGACAAGAGGGACATTGAGGGGCTAGAGCCTGGGAAGGGGAAGGGAACGGAGCTGGGGAAGGGGCTGGAGCACCAGGAGAGGCTGAGGGAGCTGGAAAGGGGCTCAGCCTGGAGAAAAGGAGGCTCAGGGGGGCCCTTCTGGCTCTGCACAACTCCCTGACAGGAGGGGACAGCCAGGGAGGTTTGGGCTCTGCTCCCAGGGAACAGGGACAGGATGAGAGGAAACGGCCTCAGATTGTGCCAGAGGAGGTTCAGGTTGGATCTTAGGAAGAATTTCTTCTTGTAAAGAGTTGTTAAACATTGGAAGGGGCTGCCCAGGGGGGTTTGGAGTCCCCATCCCTGGAGGTGTCCAAGGAAGGCCTGTACATGGCACTCAGTGCTTTGGGCTGGGTGACAAGGATGCTCACAGGATGGACTTGATGGTGTTGGAGCTCTTTTCCAACCTAAATGATCCTGTGATGACATGGGATTCTCTGCTTGCTGAGTTAGGTCTTATTAACAGGTTTAATATAAATATAGCTCAACCCATTTATCCTGGGAATTCTGTCTTGTTAAACCTCTGCTGCAGCTCCCCTTTCAATGTAACCTGTGTGGAGATGTGTGTGGATACATCCTGGTTTTTTTCCCCCCATGTTCCACATCCCTTTTCAGGCTTCTTTGCCAGAAGTCAAATAGTTTCAGTTACTTCATTACCCTTCAGGAACACTACAACATATCCCTACAAGAAAAGTCCCTAATTTTGATAAGTGGCCACACAAATATTACTGGAATCTCAAGTGCAGCCTTACTTTCGTTCCACTGGAATAGCTCTCTTGAAAGCAGATGGATGAGGAAATCACCACTCGTGATGCATCACTAATGACACCAATTTTTGCATTCCTGCTCATGGGAGTAAAGGTTATGGATGCATAAGGAGCCAGACCTGCAAAACCTTGCTCACAAACCTTAATAAAGCCCATTTCAGCCAGCAGGTTTAACGATGCCCTCCAGAGAGCCAGGTCCTTTATCTGCAGCATCAAGCAATAACTATAAAGTGTTGAGATAAGTGGGGTTTTATCTCCCAGCTCTCTGCTGGCCTTCCCCCAGTATCAGGTTATGGCAGTGAAAGTGGCTGTGAACCCTGAGTGCTCTGATTTGGGCAGGCAGGACTCAGGATGTGTGGGCAGAGCGGATGCTCTTACCCATCCGTGCATTTATAAATGGGAAAACAGGGAATTATCTCTGACTGCAATCCCTGTGGATCCCCTTTCCTTCTGGAAGGGGTTGTAGGGCAGATGTTGGTGAGGATTTTACACCATCCTTCCCAGCTTTTCCCATCCAGAGGGGGTGCCTGGTTCCCTGTGGTGTGTACAAGGATTTAAAAAAAAAAAAAAATTAATGAGCTGAGGGAGCTGGAAAGGGGCTCAGCCTGGAGAAAAGGAGGCTCAGGGGGAACCTTCTGGCTCTGCACAGCTCCCTGACAGGAGGGGACAGCCAGGGAGGTTTGGGCTGTGCTCCCAGGGAACAGGGACAGGAGGAGAGGGAACAGCCTCAGGTTGTGCCAGGGGAGGTTCAGGTTGGACTGAAGGAAGAATTTCTTCATGTAAAGAGTTGTTAAACATTGGAACTGGCTGCCCAGGGAGGTTTGGAGGTGTCCAAGGAATACCTGGATGTGGCACTCACTGCTCTGGCTGGGGACAAGGTGGGGTCAGTCACAGGTTGGACTCGATGGCCTTGGAGCTCTTTTCCAACCTGAATGATTCTGTGATTCTGTGAAAATCTGGGACGTTTCCAAGAGTCATTTGTGACTTTTGCCAAACAAAAGGCTGTACCACAAAGGCTTTGTTTTGAGTGCTTCGGTATGTATGTGAACAAGCCCTAATTTCAGCTGCCTTCCTGGTTTGTTTCTTTTGTAAATCTCAGATAATTCAACAAATTATACATTTCCATCTTGTGGCATTTATTGCTTTCTCAGTCAATTCTCTTCATGCCATCCATGGCATCCAGCTCCAGAGCTACGCTTTGCTTCTCATTTGATATTTCCTTTCTAGAAAGGAGACTTCACCTGCAGCTGGAGATCAGCATCTCTTTATTTCATATCTGCAGAAACCTTGTAAGATGTAACCTGTGATGTTGTTTGTGCCATCTGATAACGTGTGATCAAATGGAGCCTGTTTAAATAACAACATCTGGGACACCCTGACAGCAGAGCAGCTCCGAAACAAACATTTCCAAAGATCAGATAAGATGGAAAAGATGCCTCAGTGCTGGATTGCTCCCTGGGTTACAAGTTCTTTGCTGGAGAGTTATTCCAGGCATGGGATTTCCTTTGTGCCACAGGCTAAAGGGTTGTAGTGGATCATTTTTCATGCTGGTTTATGTCTTGCAGAGGCATGTGCTTTGTAAAGTCAGTGTATTGCACTGAGTATGACAGTGGCAGACATGAGTTACGTAGGAGCAGGTAAACTAAGGAACTCAAAGCAACTGAAAATTGTCTTGGTTTGCGTTCTCTTGCTGCCTTCCCTCCTTCCACCTCTTCTCCCTTACCCTACAGCATCTTTCACATTAAGGGCTGCCTCACTTCCACCCAAATCTGTATTTTCACAGTTAATTTTCAAAAGCACCATGTTGCCTTTCAGTGTCTTCCTCATTAGTGTGCAGAAAACCAGCATTATGTTTAAAGCCATGACTCCTGACTCACTCCTGCTCCTCTCTGTTCCCTTGCAGGAGGATATTGCTGATCCTGACTCCCAGGAGGAGAAGGAGAGGAACAACTGGCTCTCCAGCCCTGGAGATGGTTCCAATACAGTGAAGAGTGTTCTCACTGTCCAGGAATATTTTGCCAAACGCATGGCCAAGCTGAAGGGATCCCAGAAGGGAACAGAAACAGAGGTGGATCATTCCAGCCCAGCTGATGAAGCTGTGGAGCCTTCAGAAGAGCTAGAAACCAAAAAGAAAAAGAAAAAGAAGCAGAAGAGAGATGATGAGGCAGAGAGGACAGAGGACTGTGAGATATCATGGAAAAAGCCTAAGACAGGGAGCTTGAATGGAAAAGAACTGGGTGATCCTCTAAATGAATGTCACAAAAGGAAAAAAAAGAGGAAACATGAAGAGGAGAATGAAGGAGAAAATATTAGTTGTGATGAAAATGGAGACATTTCTGTGGGAATGTCTGAGGGGGAAGAAGTCAGCGCAGAGGAGAAGCAGAAGAAACGCCACAAGAAAAAGCACAAAAAGCAAAAAGAGGAGACAGGGGAGTGTGGGGAAGGAGCACCCAGAAAGAAAAAGAAGCACTGCAAGAACCTTTAACCCTTTCAGGCTCAGGGGTGAGTCTCTGTATTAGAGGAGGCTCTGTGTAAACAACACCAGTCCAGGCTTGGACACTGCTCCAGCTCCAGCTGGGACAGACTGGATCTAAACCCAGGATGGATCTAAACTCAGGCTGGGTCTAAACACAGGCTGGATTAAACACAGGCTGGATCTAAACACAGATTGGATCTAAACCCAGCTCCCCAAGGGAAAATGTGGTGATGGGCCAACAGGAACTTCAGTGCTGTGTTCAAAAGAGAACAAAATGGAGAATTAACACATCAAGACTGTGAAAGGCAGGGAATGATTTTCTGCTGCTTCACACTGATGTGTTTTTCTCAATCCAGGAAAAATAAAATTAAAATCACTCTAGTACTGCCTTTTTATTAAAATTATTTTCACTTGTGAGAGCCCAGCTCTGCTTCTGGAAGCAGGAGGGGGTTTGCAAAGCTGTCTATGTTTTTTCACTGATTTTTGCAAAGTGGTGTCTAGTTTTTACATTCATCTCTTTTTACATATAAAATGAATGTTGTTTCTTCACAAAGTGCTTACTCTGATTAAAAGTTTGCTCCTGAGTGTCAGCACTAAAGGATGAAATAAAAAGACCTCCCTGTGCCTCCAAACCATTGTCAAACAGTTGCAACTTTACACCAAAGCTGAAGGAAATGTGTATTAAAACTGTCATTTATTAACCACACCTAAATCTTTGATTTCCAGGCAATACTCAAATCTCTTCACTGGTACCTCTGGAATCCAGAATGCTGCCTTGGACAGAGCAAGGCTTTTTCCTTGGAGAGGAAAATTGGGAGACCAGTAGATTTTAAAAGCACAGTCAGATTGCTATTGCCATTCAGACATTGAAAACTTGCAATTTGGATTTATAACCAAACTAGAACTTGTTTCTCATTCTAAGCCTGGAAATAAGGAATGCTGGAACTGGGCACTGCCACAAGCAGTTTTGTGGGAGAGCTGAAACATTCAGCATGAATTTTGGCATTTAAATGTCACTCAGAGTTGTCAGAAGAGATGGATGAGCTTGGAAGTGGTGGAATGGGAAGAAGGATTCACCTTGGTGCCCTGTCCTGATATTTCTTGGGCCGCAGCAAACTGACAGCACAGCCCTGACCACCAGCCAGTTATCCTGGCAGAATCCAGAATCCAAATCCATGAGCTGCTCATTTCATCCAGGCCTGGCTGGGTTTCATCAGTGTAAATCTAAAACATCCCATTGGCTGCTCTGCTGAGGAAAATGGGTACATTTTTATATTGTCTCAGCTCAGTGGAGTTGCTTAACATGGTCTGAGGAACATTGTGAAGATGCAGATGTTAATAGGGAAAAGAATTTCCTTAAGTTGCCTTTATTGTGCAGTGGAGGAAGCTCCATCTGCAGCACCCAGACCACATGGATGGTTTGGTTGCAGCTCAACTCCTCCTCTTTTAAGATTTCTTGGTTTCCAAAGCACCTTTTTTTTTTTTTCCTGCCCTCAGGACATGCTCATTCACTGCAGCAAAATGAAATTTCACTTCTTGTATGGGAGAGCAAGATGCCTCTCCCTGGATTTCTCATGCCAGGGGTTTTAACCCTTGTTGCATCTCCTTTTCAGGCTGTTCAATTATTACTCACCATAATCTGCTTGTCCCTGGCTTCCTTAAATGAAATATCACCAAATACCATCAGTTGCTGTCAAACTGGGAGGAAACTCCATGCTTGAGGTGAAAAAATCATCTTCTCAATGGAAGAAGACAGCAAAATGTTTTATGTTAAACTGAAGCAACCCTCCTGATTTCTTGCTCACCACAAGTCAGAATTTTTGTGATTAGAATCCAAAAGCCTGATTGTTTCCAACATTTTTTTTTTTAACTCTTAAGCCAACTAAACTTCACGGCCTCTCTGGGATTTCAGTTCTAGTCAAGGAATAAGATCTCCTTCTCCAAATACTGCTGGGCTTGTTTGTTTGTTCCCTCTGTGAATTTTCATGTGTTTCTGTGTGCTGACTCTTGTGGGTGCTTGGCCACATTCCAGTGTCAGTTACAGGAAGAATAAAACCAGGAATAAACCTTTAAATTTGTGCTGTTGCTCCTGTTAAATTCAGGATACCCAAGACTTAAATCTGGCTCAGATGGAAGTATCAGCTACCAATGGAAGATTCTCTATTTCTGCAATAAATACATGGCACATTATCCTGGGAAATGTGGAATTTTAATGTGCCTCAAGCTCTGCATGTGGTTGTAGGAGGGGAAAATCATAATAAATAAATAGTCATAAATCATAAATTGCTTGTATTTGACAAAAGCAATTGATTTAACTGCTCTGCTCTGTGTTTGTGGTCAGCATTACTCAATGAAAATCTCTTCTTACCAGATACTGTCCAGTGAAACGGATGATTGGAACAAGAGGAACATGTTTCAGAGTAATAAATTGCATATATATATTTTTGTTTGTTTGTTTCTCGTGGATTTGGAGTTGGGTTTTAACCCATCTCTGGGTTTGGCAAGGAGGCCTTTTTTAGAAAGCACAAGGAAAAGAATTACGTCAGTGCCCAGATGGTGGAATTAGCAGAATGTGAGCACAAAGGAACGACTTGGTTTCATTTCCGCGAAAATCAGACTTTGAAACTCCGAGGCCTTTTGTTACGAATTCGCCCATTGTACTCACAGAATGAGGTGGCTCCCAGTGAAATTACCTGGACACCAAGGAAAATGAGAATCCTCACTCTGCTGCTGCTCCCGCACGGGGGAACGAGGGACGCGCAGCGCAGTTATTAAAATGTTTTCAGTTTTGGTAACCCCGGGTCAGCAGTGACTGAAGGAAATTTTCATTTTTGCTTTGGGAACGTTCCAACACTGGTTTCTCCTGAGCTGTTCCATTCTGTGCAGGGATGGGGCTGTTCTTGGCTCTGAGGCTCGGAATTCGCTGCGGGATCCATGGAAGTGATTGGCAAGTGGAATGTTGGAGCAGCAGTAATGGAGGCTGAATTGTGCTTGGAAACACCTGCAGGCACCAAACTACCCTGGGAAGTAGAAACCATGGAAAAAACAGCCCTGGTACCATTGTTGGACCCAAATCTGCGTGAACTTTGTAAGCCTTTGGAGTTTTGTCTGATTCTGGAGCTTTCCTTGGAGCCAGGGGTGGGAGATGGCATTGGAGCAGCCCAAGTGACAGCCCAGACCTGTGGTGAAGGCAGAATTCCTTGAATTTCCTCCCAAGATGTTCCAGCTCTGATGTTTCACACACAGACAACGTAAAGCAGAGGTAGAATTGTAGAATCATGGAATCACTGAGGTGGGAAAAGCTCTCTAAGACCATTGAGTCCAACCATTCCCTCAGCGCTGCCAAGGCCACCAGTGCCCCATGTCCCCAAGTGTCCCTTAGTAACAACCAGGATTTTCTAAAGCATAAATGCGAGACACCATTAAAGATTTCTGAACCGCCTGTGCTTGTGTTTGAGTGAAATTGAGTCCATTGAGATGCTTTGTGACTTTTGTGAATTGAAGGGGCTGGAGCGTGTTCAGGGAAGGGAGCAGAGCTGGGGAAGGGGCTGGAGCACCAGGAGAGGCTGAGGGAGCTGGAAAGGGGCTCAGCCTGGAGAAAAGGGGGCTCAGGGGGGAACTTGTGGCTCTGCACAACTCCTGACAGGAGGGGACAGACGAGGGGGTCAGACTGCTGCCACAGAACAGGGACAGGATAAGAGGGAATGGCCTCAGTTGTGCCAGGAGAGGCTCAGGTTGGGCACCAGGAGGGATTTCTCCATGGAAAGGGTGGACAGGAATTGGCAGGAGCTGCCCCGGGCAGTGCTGGAGTCCCCATCCCTGCAGGGATTTCAAGGCCATGTGGATGTGGCACTTGGGGACATGGGTCAGAGGTGGCTTTGGCAGTGCTGGGGAATGGTTGGACCCAATGATCTCTAAGGAATTTTCCATCCTAAACCTTTCTGTGGCTCTGAAGTGTTTGGGGACAGCTCAGCATCGTGTCCATGGCTGCAGTTCTGATTTCAGGTGCTCTCTGCCTCCAGCTCCTCAGCTCTCAGCGAGGACAATTAGCTGCATTCATCAGTGTAATTAACCAATTTTCTCCTGCTTAAACACACGAGACCAAAGTTGTTGCAGCATCCACCTTCAAAAGGCACAATTTACATCACAAAACCTCCGAGCCTGCCAACACTGAGGGAAGGAAGGAAGCTCCGAGAGAGGGAAACCACGCAAAGTCTATTGGAAACACTGCCCAGCATCACACCTGGCTGGAGAAAAGGTCTGGGAATTGTGTATCCTATTGGATATGGGGTGAGGATTGTGGGCATCCAAAGCCATCCAATGCCCAACTCCTCCTCATTCCTGGGCAGGAACCCCCAGGAAGGATCAGAGCTCAGAGAACCTGGGACAATAACCAAGGCTTTTGTCTCTGTACCTATTCCATCCAGGGATAAACCAATTTTTTCTTGGATCAGCAAACTTTTGGTGATGTGGGACTGGCAGTTTTGTAGTGGCAGAATATCGTAAAACAAATTGAAGCTCCATTTCTCAGCAAGGCAAAATATGCTTCTGAATCACTCAAATATATTTTTTCTTATCTTTTAATCCATCTTTATAAATTTAAAGATGTAAGAGGGAAACTATTCCTAGTTCCTTTTAACCTAAAGGCACTAAAATACATGTTTTTGTAACCTTAAAACTGTGTTTTAAAAGTAGTAAGAGCAGAAATATTCAGCACCATGCTGAAAAATACAGCGTTTCGGTCGGGGTGGGAGGTTTTCTGCATTTTTTTTTTTGTGTAATGGGAAAGCTCTGGGGTTTTTTACCTAGAAAATAAATGGTCCAGGTAGCAATCCCTGGGGAAAACCCGGTGGAATCAGGGAGGATGGGCAGAGTTGGGAACTGCAGCACTGAGGGAATCTTCTGCTGGGAACCCCCAGCTCTCTCTGCAAAAAACTTCCCTTGGGAGCCAAGAGTTTCATCAATAATTAAGGAACATGTGAATATTGAGCTAATTTAGGATTTGCACTTTCTCACATATTTTAATGTCCCTGAAGGTTGGTGGGGTGCGAGGTTGGGGTGAGGGGAAGTGAAAATAAACCCTCCCTTTGCAGGAGTAAAATTCCAGATGTCGGATCCACCCTCCTCCCCAAAAAAAAAAAAGAGGGATATTTTTAAAGAGGTGGTCGTTCCATATAGGGTTCAGCCACTCATTTTCTGCCTGGCCCATGGGAGTTGTTGCCACTGTTCCCCATCCTTGAAAATGGGGGAGAACAAAGCTTTCTTCCCCCCTTTGTCTGCTCCGTCTATTTTCGCTCGCGGCTTTTCGCCGTAATTTCCCTGTTCCCAAAGCCCTGGGAGAGCTCTGCTGCTTCCTGTGCCCCAGATACAGGTGAAGCCTCGCAGCAGAGCTGGGGAAGGTGAGCACACACACACCAAAAAAAAAAAAATAAAAAAGGTAATCCCGAGGTTTTTCCAGACTAATTACCCCCGATCCGGTGGCAATTAAGAGGTGGCATTTTCACATGGCCCCGGCCTCCTTTATGTAACGTGGGAGCTTCCGACAGGACAGGTTTGACCAGCATTTTAGGCAGGGTGCAGAATGAAACCCTCCTTACTAATGCCATCAGAATGCCAGGTGCTGCAGGAGAGGGGGAGAAGGGGGGGGGAAAAAAGTGGTTATTAATAATAGTAGCAGTGTTTGCACTTAAAATTCTGCATGGGGGCCCTGGGAAGGGAGGAAATCCAAACGAGGAATATTCTGCCGGATTTCTTTGTGCTGTAACCACACAGGAGCCCCAGATTGAGTCTCAGGAGGTTGTGAAAAGCCACGAGTTGACCCCTGTGATACCTTTGGGAGGTCAAATGTTACTCCCAGGATGTGGAGGGAATAATGAGGATCAGGAAAACCCAGAGTGGTCCTCTGAGAGCTTCCGGGCTTTGGTAGCAGAGGCAGGAGGTGGGTGCAGGTCCTGTCCTTGCTCAGGGTTTTATCCTCTCCCAAACCTTTCCACCCATCCTGCAAAATGTGGAAACACAGGGCAGGGTGGAAGCAGTCCTGTAAAAGGGATCAAGTGGAATTCATCCATCTCTTTCCTTTTCCCAGGAAGGGAAATTCTGCTGCTGCCACTAAAAATTCCTGGCCTCTGGGGCCTCGACAGAGGTGTTTTTATATTAATGCTATCCAGGTCCTGAGTATCCTGAGGGTTAAAAGGTAACAGTGAGCCATGCAATGCATTCACCATACCCAAAGTACATTGGGTATACCTATTCAAAATTAAACCTTGCAACCCCAGGCAGCTTCTTTTTCAGGGCACTTCCACCCTTCCTAAAGGGAACTAAACAAAATTAAGGATGTTCCGGGTTTTCATCCCAAATTCTCGCTGCCAACCTCTGCAGCAGCTCCAGCCTGCAAAGTTCACCCGGGGAGACCTGTGCAGGGCAGGGCAGGGTGGAGAGTTTGGCATCCTCCCTCCCTGCTCCATCCCGGCACTTTAAGGCGTGAGACAGGACTTTGGGAGAGATCTGGAGCTGCTGGGACAGAACAAGGTGTCCCCAGGAGCGTGCCCGGCTCCAAACCCCAGATAAAAGGCAACTCATCCCTGTGTTTGTGTAAAGGGTTTATAAATCCGTCCCCAGACCAGGAAATCTCCTGCGCCTTTTAGATTTAAGAGAAGTTGCCTTCCTGTTGTATTCCCAGATAACGCAGCTCTGATGGAGCCCACTTGTAAATAGCTCAATAGATTTAATCAGTTCCTTTGGAAAATGTTGTTGCTTCCGCAGGGTTTTAGTTCGGTCCCGGGGAAAAGCTCGGGGAGGGCAGTTGCTGCTTCTGCTGCGAGCGAAGTTGGCAGATTCCAGCTCTCCTGACCCCAAAATCGCCGCAATCCACAAGAAAGCGGAGCCATCCCGCTCCTGTGCAGAGGGAAGGGAGAGACCAGGAAGCCCAGGCGGATCCTGCCCGGCTCTCATTTACAGGAGCTCTCCCCATCACTCCTAATCTGACAAGAGTCAATAGGAACACCCAGGCACGTGGGAAACCTGCCCGAACTCCCCGGCCTGGGATCCGCGCCGGGGTTTTCCCCCCTGGCTTGGGGTCAGATGGGGCAGCCTCGGCCAGCCCCGGGAAGCTCCCGCCCATCCCTCAGCCCGTCCCGACGCCTTTCTGGCAGCGAGGACGGGAAACCCACGGTCAGCCAAAGCGGAGCCGCTGCAGCCCCGCAACCCCATAAAAATCATAAAGGAATCCATCCATCCAATGCATTCCCCAGGGCAGGTCGCAGGGATGAGCCGGGGAAGGGCAGCCAGCTGGGGATTTTCGGTGCCATCACCTCACTGGAGGTCCTTTGTCCTAGAGAGAGGAATGCTGCTTGGATGACTTTGCCACCCTTGTGAACACCTAGCTGGGATCAGAGGGGAGCACCACTGAGTGGCTTTGGGATTTCCATCCCATCCAGCCTTTTTGGGATGGGGGAGCGCTCCATAAAAAGCAGCAGCAAGGAAAAGATCCTTTGTCACCCAATGTCCGGGGATGGGCAGCGGGGACCGCCTGGGGATATTTCAACCTCTTTGAGCTGTGGGACACCATCCCCATCCCTGCCTTGTTTTCCCCTAAAAGTTCCTTTAGGAGTCCGACCAGGCTGGACAAGCACCCGCCAGCAGGTTCATCGTGTCCCAGTTTCCATCACATACAATTGGACCTGGAAATTTGGGATGAAAAATACGGGATGGCAAAGCACAGCCTGGGCTGGTGGTTAACGCAGGAGAAGTGGGGAAAAGGTGTGGGATCTGTGCCTCGATTTCCCTTGGCAAAGAGGGTTCCTGCAGCTTGTCAAAGCTTGGGGAGGGGTCTTTTGCACCCCTGTGGGATCTTTCTTTCGGTGCCATTTTCCTTTTCTTTCCAAGTCTTCAGTGTCTTTATCTCCTCTCTCTGTGTTACCCCCCAGCCTTTAAAGTTTGAAGGTCTCTGAGGTTCAGGGAGGCAGCGGGGCTGTCTGGGGGCGGGACATCTCCAGCTCTCTTCTCACTCCCAGAGGGCAAAATAAGAAAAAATAATAATAAAAGAGAGGGAGGGGGGAGTGGGAAGGAGAAAGGGGGGTTCTGGGGGTGCTGCTTCCCCCGGGGGGTGCCGGGCAGAGGGTGGGGAGAAGTTTTCTCAGGCACCATCCCGGCCGGGGCTGAGGAGTTTGCAAACAAGGAGGAGCAGCGAGTCCCTTCAGTGTCATTGGAGGAGGCTTTTTCCAAGGAGCTCATAAATACGGGAGAGGCCGGGCAGGAGGCTGGGACTGCGCGGGGACCCCGAGGGCAGCGCGGCGGGCCGGGGGGGGGCCGGGGGGGGGCCATGGCTGCGCTGCTCAGCACATTCCCCTGGCCGGAGCGGCTGGAGGGGGACGCGGGCGAGGGGCTGTCCCCAGGGCCACCCCCCCGAGCGTCGCAGGGCGAGAAGGGCTCCGAGAGCCGCATTCGCCGGCCCATGAACGCGTTCATGGTGTGGGCGAAGGACGAGAGGAAGCGGCTGGCGGTGCAGAACCCCGACCTGCACAACGCGGAGCTCAGCAAGATGCTCGGTGAGGAGCGCAGCGGGAGCGAGTCTGGGGGGGCGAGGGGTGAGGGGGGCGAGGGGACCCACCCGGGCATCCCCTGGGGTGCAAGCCCTGCCCGGATCCGGGTGAGCACCCGGGCACGCAGCCACCCATCCAGGTGCAAATCCTGGATTCAGTGCCCACCGGAGATCCCTGCGGGTGCAAACCTTGTCCGGATTCGGTACCCACGAGCCCACCGGGGCATTCCCGGGAGTGCAAATCCTGCCCGGATCCAGCGGCCCGGGCATGGGATGCACACCCTGCTCGGATCCTGCGCTCCGGGCTTGGTCCCCAGGCACCCACCTGCGGTCCCTGGAGTGAGAACCCCGTCCGGATTGGGCGCGTCGGGGTGGGGATTCAGACATTTTCCGGCAATTCCTGGGGTGCAAATCCCGTTCGGATCCAGCGCGCCGGGGTGGGCACCAGGATCATCCGAGGGTGCAAACCGCATCCAGATCCAGCGCCCCGGATTGGAAATGCCGGCACCACTGGCCATCCCTGCGGGTGCCAACCCTGCCCAGGTGGGGCACGCAGCGGGAGGGCCCCCCTACACCTGCCTGGCTGATTTTGGGGTGCAAAGCCAGCCTGGGTGCAGCACTCGGGGGCTGCAAAACCTGATGGAGTTCTGCACCCCGGGGGCAGCACGGTGCGCCCACCCTGGCACCCCCGGGGTGCACACCCCAGCACTGTCCCACACTCCAGGTGTGCAGCCCCTCCTCAGGGTGCAAAGCCTGACGGTGTCCTGCACCCCAGGGGACGGGCACCTTGCTACCCCTCTGCTGCAAACCTGAGAGTGCTGCCCTGCTGCGCGAGGAGGGACCCCCAAATTTTCCTGGCCTGCCCTTGCTGTCCCACTTTGTCCCAGTATTCCATGGCTGGTGTGTGTGTGTGTATTTCTGCTGTTACTTTCAGGGGATCACAACCCATTTCGAGTACACATTTGTTTCCCATCCCCATCCACTATTTCTCCCTTTCTCCCAATCCTCATTTTGATGTGAAACCAAGAGGGCAAACCGAAATTATCAGCCCAGACAGCCTGAGAAAGAGCTGCCCGAATTGCAACACAGCTTTGCTGCCCGACCTCTTATCCAAAGTTTGTGTTTCCCTGGACAGTTCTGTGGTGTTTTCTTTGGTGGTTTGGGTTTTCTCCTCACTGCTTTGCCATGCAGCATCTCAGCTTATTAGTGTTATTTCTGCTGTCTCAGGCCATGGGAAGGCATCAAAGGCTTTGATCTATATCCTCATTTCTCCCCCTTACCCTGAGGAGCAGCCTGGGACAGCCTCACTGCGGGATAAAACCCCCCTGCCCAATGCTGCTTTTCTGTCCTGTGCCTTGGGGACATTTTATCTCAAACAGGGATGACCAAGGTCATAGAATTACAGAATCATGGAATGGTTTGGGTTGGAACGGACCTTAAAGACCATCTAATCCATCTCCCTGTCATGGGCAGGGACACCTTCCACCATCCAGACCGACTGTCGCAGTGCCCAGGTCTCCTTGTGCCCTGGTGCAAATCCTGGCAGGGCACAAGCTGGGGCACCCTAAAGGACACCGTGTCCCGATCCTCTGCTCAGCCAGGCACGGCCTTGGCTGTCCCAGCTCCACAGCCGGACTCACAGCCCATGGAGCTGGGAGAGTTCATCTACCTGGATTTATTTACTAACCCTAAATCCACCTTGCGTGGGGACTTGGGATGAAGGGAGTCAGAGCAGCCTCAATTCCCCCCTTCTTCTCCCCCCTGCTGTCACCACGTCCCCCCGCGGGATTTTTGGGATGTGTCCTCTGTGTGCCAGGTGGGATGCTGGGAGCCTTCGTGAGGCTGCGGGAGCTAAGGGAGCGTGTCCTCCGTTTCAGGGAAGTCCTGGAAGGCGCTGAGCCTGTCGCAGAAGCGTCCCTACGTGGAGGAGGCCGAGCGGCTGCGGGTGAAGCACATGCAAGATTATCCCAACTACAAGTACCGGCCCCGTCGGAAGAAGCAGGTCAAGCGCATCGGGAAGAGGGTGGATCCCGGCTTTCTGCTGGGCAGCCTGACCCGGGACCAAAACTCTGTGCCGGAAAAGCGGACCTGCAGCCGGGCCGGGGGGGACAAAGAGGGCCCGGGTGAGTACCCCCCCCGCCCGGGGCTGCCGGCTGTGCGGGGGTACCGGGAGGCTCCGGGCAGCGGCAGCAGCACCAGCGTGGACACCTACCCCTACGGGCTGCCCACCCCGCCGGAGATGTCCCCCCTGGATGCCATAGACCCCGAGCAGAGCTTCTTCTCCTCGCCCTGCCCCGAGGAGCATCACCGCTCCCACCTCGCCGGTGCCACCTTCTCCCCAGAGTACGCGGGTGGCTCCCTGCCCTGCGGCCACCACCCGCTCAGCCCCATGCCACAGCCGGCCACCTGCATGATGCCTCCGGCCTCCAGCTGCCCTCCCCGTCCTCCTCCTCCTCCTCCTCCCAGCTACTACACACCCGCCTTCCCCTCCCTGCCCCCTCCAAGCCTCCATGCCCACCTGGGCCAGCTCTCCCCGCCACCCGACCACCACGGCTTCGAGACCTTGGACCAGCTGAGCCAAGCGGAACTGCTGGGGGAGATGGACCGCAATGAGTTTGACCAGTATCTCAACAACCCCGGCCACGCTGACCACCACGGCGGGGCCTTGGCCAACGGGCACGTCCCGGCGTCCGGCAGCTCCCACAGCTCCTCCGAGAACAGCCTCATCTCCGTCCTGGCCGACGCCACGGCCACCTACTACAACAACTACAGCGTCTCTTAGGAGCCCAGCCGGGGCCGCCTGGACCGGCCGAGGAAGGACCCGACACTGTTCCGAGGCGTTGCTCCCTGGGGACATCGCCCGCGGCCCCGCAGGGCGACCGAGTCCGAACCGCGGGGCCCTGGAGTCTCCTCGGTGTCGTAGGTAAAGGATTTGGGTTGTTGGGTCACCGCCGTGCAAAGCCTGGAGTGCTCCGCTCCGACCGTGGCCAGGGGACACTCCCTGACGCCGAAGCCCTTTGGCCGAGTCCCCCTTCCAAAGCAGGGATGCTCCTGGGAGCACAGGAAGGCTGCCCCTCATTTTGGGGCATCCTCAGCTCTGCTTTGGAGTCAGGAGTGGGGCAGCACCCCGTAAACGTCAGGTCTGAATTCCCCCTGGAAGGGGGAAAGGCAGGGATGGGAGAAGGGAAGGTTTTGGTGAAGGTCCATGAGCTGGGTTTGGGCTCTGGTGGCGGCGTTGCTGCAGCCACCCTGACCTGCCTGACCACTCCAACGGGGATTAAAGCCCCCATCCCCTGCCCCAAAACATGGACTGGGGGTTTCATCCTTCAGGAACCCCCAGAAGGGATGGGACACCAGCCAGGACAGGGGGAGCCAGCCCCGAGGGCGCTGAGCCTGTTCTGGAGTGGGGCAAGATCAGGGCTTGGAAAGGCAGGATCCGGCCGGCATCCACCCCTGGGAGCAGGTCCTGGGATGAACATTTTGGCCAAGAGTGATGATGTAGCAGACACTTTTTTAATCAAACATCCTTTGAAGGGGAAGGCTCCATGTTTGGAGCCACAGTGCCCAATGCCTCTCCTAACTCTGGCGTTTTATTGCTTGTAATAAAGCTGTACATTGATTTATTCCTTCCATTATTCCTCCCCCCCCCCACCTCGGATTTTGTATTGCTCGAGTTCTCTTCCTTTCCATAAAGATGAAGCTTTATTTTAAATCAGTTATATGACATGATTAATCTTAGTGTTTACTGTATGGCACTTGGTAATGATTAGCTAGTAACGTGGTTATGATTTCCTGGTTTCAGTCCCCAAAATGTATTAATAATAATTGCAAAGAAAACTTTAAAAAAATCCCCAAAAGTTCACCGGTTTTTAAGCTAATACATTCCATCTCTTTTGTGTGACTCTATGCATTTTGAATGACTGTAGATACGAGTTTGCATAAAATATTTAATTTAAATAAATATGTTTTTATATGATGATTGTTCGATGATTTAAATTGCTGTCGCTATTGACAACAGTTTTCAAAACAGAAACATTTCCCGTGCAAGTGCTATTTTTTTATATTTTTGTTGTCGTCATTGTTGTTGGTATTTTCAGCCAAATTTTTCTACTTCCATTTTTTTATAAATAAAACAAAGATCTGTGGTTATCTTTACAAATTGTGGATTGCTTTTTAACAGACTCAGGGCATGATGAGTGGTGCTTACCCTCACTTTTCATGGAGTGTCTTGGGGCTCAGGTCACCATGCTGGCCTTGATCCTGCTTTTTGCCACCTCTCAGATATGATCTTTGTAATCCTGTTTCCATATTACAGTGAAGTCAACAGCTTTGCCTTTGGTGCCTTGCTGAGCACAGAGGATTTTGCCAATTTATGGAGCGTGTGCCAGTGCCTGGAGCGTGGGTTTCAGTCCCATTTAAGGCTCTCTGTTGTTTCACAGTTTGGGCTGATTCACCTCTTAAGGTGCTCCACAGTGTGGGGACCTTGAAAAGGGTCCTCGTTTCAGGTGCAGATCGAGGCAATGAGGCCTCAGAAATGTGTGGAGGTCAAATCTGGGGAGCCACGTGAAGATGATGTTGAGTGATGGTCTTCAGGCCTGGCCAGCAGAGAGAAAAGCTTAATCCATGTTGTTGTCTATGGAAAAACATCACAGCCTGCTCTTGCCAGACATTAAATCAGGCTGTGTCCCTGCTGTCCTTGAGGTTCAGCCATGCACAGAGGATCCCAGAGTTGTTAGGGCTGGAAGGGACCTCTGGAAATCCAAGGCAGGGTAAGCACCTCCCAAAGTTGTGTCCTCCCAGGCTGGCTCCTCCTGCTCGACTCCAAAAAGTGGAGGAGCACGTTTCTTAGTGCACTTTGTGATGCCACCTCTGTGTGGTGGCTGGGAGGGGTCTTCAGAGGTCACCCTACCCAAACCAACCCAATCCTGTCCCTCAGGGTGGCTTGTCTCCCATAAATGACATCTCTGATCCACGGAGCCCATGGTCCCAGAAGGTGGAGGCTGCGTGAGTATTTGGGGAGGCACCAACATGACCCTGTCGTGTTCTCCTTCATTCCCCACTTGTATCCCTTGGATTCAGCTCTCCCATCCTGCCTCTTCCTTCTTCCACCTCTCAGGCACACTTGGCCTTTCCTTTTAGGGGGAAAGGAATGGATGCCTTTGGGTGTCCTGCCAGCCCCAGATACTGTGGTGACTCCATGGCTGGGGTGGCTCAGCCCAAATGTGACTCTTCCGAGAGGATTTTGGAGCTGGAGGGAGGGAGGTGCCAGGATCCTGTTTGGCCTCTCTGCCCAGCAGCACTGACTCATATGGGACCGTGCCAGGAGCAGGAGTGGGGCTGCAGAAGTCCTGCTTTTCCCTTCTCCATCTCTCCCTGCAATCCCCACGGTGCCCCAGGCCCGAGAGGCAGCTGAGAACAGTGAAACTGCCTTGGGGAGGAGACTCAGCTGTCCCAGCCCCCTCCCCAGTCATTCAGCTCTGAATGTTGCCACCAGCCTGATCTGGGATGTCACATTTGTACCCTATAGGACCCTTTCTCCAGGACACTGGCTGCTCCTACTGGTCCTTCTCCTTATTCCCATGCCCCAAGGAACAACGGGATCAACTGTGTCACCCTATAAAGCCTTTTCCTTCTTTGCTTTCATCCCAGGCAGGGATGGTGGAAATAAACTCCTCTCCAAGAGTTCCTAGCAGCTCCCAGAGCCTGATTTCCCCAGGAAAAGGGGTCCCCCCCATGCACCCCATCCCCGAGGAGCCCGTCATGCCGGGATGAACGGAGATCCCCGCCAGCCGAGCCTGTCCCCACTTGCTCAAGCCGGAGCCACGTGAGGAGAGGTGGGAGCTTGTCCCTGTGCTCTCTGCACGCCAGGAGCAGCCAGGAACAGCTACAGGCCCCAACCGGGAGCCGAGGGCCCCCCGAGGGCGTTGGGAGCTGCAGCCAAGGCGAGGTGCGTCTCCCTGGGAGCCACGGCCGGATCCGGGCACACGCCCAGCGCCGGGAGCAGCCGGCTCCCACCTCCAGGACACTGCAGCTGGGATGAAATTCAGGAGCTGAACCATCCGCCCCTTCTCTGCTGGGATGGAAAATGAGATGCTGTGGGTCAATCCCCTCTACCCACAGCAATTTTTTGGGGATGCAGGGCATTGCTGCAGGGAGCTGATGGAAAATAAGTGGCTGGCTGAGGTGGGAAGGAGTGGTTTTGCTTGGGAAGTGGACATCCATATGAAAGAGTGCTGGCTACCACCATTTATGGATGTTGGGAGGGTCTCCACCCCAAGCAGGACTCGTTCTGCATCAGTCCTGGGCGTGTTTCTCCTTCTTCTCCATCCCAAATCCAGGAGCCCATGGCTGTCTCTGTGTATGCTGAGGAGCCTTGTGGTTTGTGGCCTGCTGTGCCCAGCCTGGGAACCAGCAGGAAAATCAAATCAGGGCTGCAGGAAGGGCTAAAATGGCCTCACACCACATGATGGGCTCCTCTCAGGGGTCCCAGCTTGGGCTACCACAGGAGCATCTTCTTGCCACGAGGTGAGCAGGGTGTCCAGTGTCCTTGGCCTGTCCCTGACCCCCGTGGCTGTGCAGGTCATGGTCCTGGGTATCAGGAGCAGGGATGAGGTCACAGCTGGGATTTGGGTTGGCCAGGAGCTGCCCTGTGTGTCATGCCCTGGGCGATTTCCTTTGCATCCCTTGAGCAAGTGGTGACTCCTCTGTCCTCTCCCTGCTTGTCCCAGTGCCACAGGTGGGCCCTGATGACAAACAGCCACGTGGATGTTCCATGCCTCAGTTTCCCTGTCTGTAAAACAGAGATAATTCTTCCTTCCCTCCTGCCCTTTTTCCAGCCAGCGCTGGAACATGAGCTGTCTCTTCCCCAGAATTTGAACAGGACCAGGTGCTTGTGCTGCCTTTAGCACGAGGGGTCCCTGCCCCATGTGAAGGATCTGGATCCTGCTACAAAATCAGCTGGGAGGCAACAATTTCCTCGGATTTTTTCCAAGCAGAACCAGGTGAGGGAAGTAGAGGCAGAGAAAGAGGCGAGGTGACTGAACTGAGCTCACCCTGCAAATCACTGACAGAACCTAGAGAGACCCTCAACATGGCCAACTCCCCCAAATCCCCACGTCCTAAATCCCCTTTTGCCCCCTTTATGCTCACCTTCCCCCTCCATCCCTTTTTTCTCCCCCCAACCCCACCCTGCCTCCGAACCCTGCTGCACCCCACGGCGGGGAGGGCAGGATCAGACCCTCCCTCCCGTTTCTCCAGAGGAGAGAATGAGACAAGCTGCTGAGTGGTTTCCTGCCCGGCACTGCCAATGGGAGCTGCTTGGGGTGCCGGGAGCAGGGGAGGATGTATCCGGAGCTGAGTGTTTCCTGGCAGATAAGGCCAACCCCTCCTGCCGGATGTTATGAGTCCAGGTCCTACCTCCACGTTTCAAGAGAAGGGGCCGAGGAAAGGCTTGGATGTTTATGTCAAGGAAAAATAACTTCTCCCTCTGTGTACAATCCTCTGGCCCCCCCCAGGGCTACGTGCGGTGGGGTTGATGCTGGGAATAGGAAAACAGGGCCGAGGAGGGTGATGGGGGACAAGGAGGGCTGTGGGCAGGCTGGAGGCTCTCCCTGCTGGCTGGGGCTGCGTGGGAATGTGCCCAGGGAAAGGCAGGATGGATCTGGGGAGAAGAGCCTGAGGGTGGACAGTGCATGCTTCAGGACTGTGGGATCAGGGTCAGCATCAATCCAGGGTCACCTTGGCCGAACCTAAAGTGCCCCCTCTGGGTGCCCACCTGGAGCAGATCCAGCCTCCAGGTAGGATTTCTCCTCATCCTTCAGGTGAGCCCCTCAAGGCCAGAGCCAAGGCCAACCCCCACGGCTGGAGATCGGGGTTATCCTGCCCGTCTCTGTCCTCCAGGGGATCAGAGATGCTGGCAGAGGTGGGACAGTGGCAGAGTTGAGTCTGGCACCCTGGGTAGCTGGGGAGGAGGGGGAAGTTGTGCAGTGAGTATGGAGGGAATGAAGAAAACATAGATTTTCTCCATTTTTTTTGCAATAAATAAGTAGAATCCAGTGCTGGCCAGAACCTCCTCTTCGGACTGTAGCTGTGCTCCCCTAACATCCTTCTGGGAACATCCCCAAGGCTCGAGCCAGAAGCTGTGCACTGCCTGAGGGTTGATACACATCCAGGACCACCTCTGGATGATGGAAGGAACATGGGGAGACCTGAACTAGACTTAGACTGGTCAAGAAATTAGGACAGGGAAGACCCCCCAGGCCTCAAGTGTCACCATGCCCACTGAAATTACCCCAGATCCCAGCACAACTGTGCCCAGGCCATAAGTCCTGCCCCAGGCCCAGGACAGGGGCAGTGAGGACATTCCTGGTGAGGGTTTGGATGTGGTCACCTGGTTGGGATGGGTCCAGACACTGAACAGCTTTTTGTGGAGAGTTTTGTGTCTGACATCAATAGGGAGAAATCTGAAATTAGACAAAATCTGGCAACTTCCTGTCCAGGTTGATTAAAGAGAGCTGAGCTACCTCCCACTCCCATCTCAAGTGTCCGTCTCTCAATCCAAAAGGGACTGCTGGAGGTCCCATTCCCCAACCAGAGAGGACTGGAGGACAACCTAAGAAGAAATGAGAGAAGAAAAGCCCTGTTCCTCCTGCGAGCTTGAGGAGCCCATGAGGGCTCCCACCGACAGCTGAAGGGCATCCAGGGAGCCCTTCTGCCTTCAGGGAGAATTTTGGGATAGAGAATCTGGGATAGAATTTTGGGTTGTCTCCCATCCCTCTTCCCTCAGCAGCCGGAATTCCCCCTCGTCCCATCCAGCCAGGACACCGCACCCCGCCTGGGCCAGCCCGAGATGTTGTTCCTTTCCCTTTGATTTCCAGGAGCTCCCACTCGGCCCCCAGAGCTCCACGGCAAACAAAACATCAGAAGCTCAGGCTTGGCGGTGCAGGAAGGAAACCGGCTCATGCGGGGCTGAGTCACGGTCCCGCTGCTCCTCCTGGCATCCCAGGGAGTGGGAATCAAGGAATGCCGGCTCCCACCGACCCCTGACCGGCTGGTCCACCAAAAATCCTCGCCCACCACCATCACCAGCACCCATTTTATTTGTTTTGATAAACAAAATGCGGCTCTTGGGCTTTTTTTATTATTATTATTAAGTTATTATTATGGAGTGGGAAAGGCTGGATTTGCTTCCCTGTTGAGGGAAGAGTCTCCACACTGCCCGTTTGGGTCTCGGCCAAAATTCGGGGAGGATGCCAAAATCCTGAGTTTAAAAGAGGCTCCTCAGCACCCCTGACCTGGGACCAGCTGCTTGATTTTCTCTTCTCAGGGCCAGACTTCTTGTCTAGAGCCTCACATGGTTGTGATTGACACCACTCAGACATTTCCAACTCTCACTCTCATATTTACTGTACATAAAAGACCAAAAATAATGAAAAATACTTACACACACACATATATATATATGTATTTACATCTATATAAGAAAGATGGGTACTCCCAACTCTACCCCTCTACCCATTTACTAAAGATACAATATAAATATAAATATAAATATAAATATAAATATAAATATAAATATAAATATAAATATAAATATAAATATAAATATAAATATTCAACAAATCCACCAGGCCACCCAGAGGGTGCTGGCACTGCCCAGGCTCCCCAGGGAATGGGCACAGTCCCAAACCTGCCCGAGCTCCAGGAGCTCTCAGGGATGCCCAGGGGCCTTGGTGGGATTGTCCTAAGGGGAACATTGCCCAGCTGGAGAATGCAAACAGCTCCTTTCATTTCCATCTGCATCAGTACAATTGTTTGACTTTGATATTTTGACTTGGAGGAATCAATAACTGGACCAAAACACAACTGGCAGTTAAATACCAACTCATTAGTTAATTAAAAAAATGCTCATAACTGCTTCCATTTATGACCTTTGATAATTAACTGGGTTTATTTAAGCTAATCTCCCCCAGGCTTCATCAGCTTTGTTAAAGATTAATGATTTATTGTGAAATCGAGGTCCTTAAGCCTGGGGAAGCCAGAGCCTGTTTGAGTACCACGAAAAATGGAAAAACACTTCACAATAAATCTTTTGGATGGAAGCTGTGAGTGGATGGGGCAGAGACATGACCTTAATTTATTCTGTGTCTTTCTCTCACCCTTAATATTTTGCAATTACAATTAGAGCTTTTCTGCAGCTTTGAGTTATTACGCCTTAATTGCCTCATAATGGTTTATTTTATTTAAATGGTTTATTCTTTTATTACAGGATGATAAATATTTAATAGCTCTACACCGGTGAGACGTTAAAAAAATAATAATTGTGAGCTTGAAGTTTGAGGCCTGAAATTGCCAGGGAGTTTTCTCACTCTGTCCTCTGGCAGCTCCACACCTCCAGCTGATTGTTTTGCTTGATAGCAAGGGCTTCTCAATAAATATTCAAATATTTTTACGGCTGTAGAAAACCACGTTATTGACATCTTTTTGGGCCCTGCTGTAAAAGAAGAGCCTCCAGGTTTGTGGATTCCAGCCCCGAATCTCAGACTTGTTCTCACCTGGCAGCACAAGGGGATGAATTTAAAATTTGACTTAAATTCAGATGGAATTTGATTTCCTTATGGGAAGGCAGAGAAAGATACTAAACATTGTTTTAATGTCCCAGTCTAACAAAAGCTTTTTTATTTATTTTTTAATAAGTTCCAAAGTGAATCATCATGTTTTATGTAGGATTTTATAGTGTAAAAAAAACTTAATTTGATTTAGTTTAATTCAATTCAATTTAAATGTGAGGGGCAGTATTATGTGTGTGTGTGAACCAGCAACAGACAAATTTTTATTTTAATTCAGAACACTCAAAATAATATTTTAATTAAAGGTCACACATTTGATTCTCTTGGCAGTAAAAATATGCAGTTTCCATCCTCACTCTCACAACAATTTCACATCTATAAGACACCGGTATATGCTTAAGGCTTTACCTTTAGCAGGACTGCCTGTATTTTGAATAAATGAATAAATCAGGGAGCTTTTTCCTCAGCAAATGGATGCTGGCAGAAGCAGCCATTCATTTGCAGGGCACTTTTGGAGTATCACAAAAATATCCCCACTGACTTGAGGGCACATCTTTGCATCAGTATTTACAGCACTAAAATTAAAAACGAAGAATTGCAATACAGGAAGGAAAAACTCGACTGAATTAATGGTGGCTTTTAGCAGATTTGAGAAATAAGTGTGAGCAGTGAGGTCTTTATGGGTCTCAGAAGGACCCTCAGCACCTGCACACACCAAGGTGTGCCCGGAGAGGAAGGAGGGATTTGTCCTTACAAACAAACTGTAGGTTTGCTGAGAAATGGAATTGGATATTGAAAGATGGAAGGAACAATGGGGAGAAACCATAAATTCCATAAGAATTAAAGGTTAAAAGGGAGGGTTATGCATTAGAGAGGAGTCTTAGGGAAGTCTGGACCTCTCAAGTCCCTCAGCCAGTGGGGAAAGAGAGAGGGAAATGCAGCTGGAAATTGGGATAAAAGGGAGGCTGCATACTCCAGAAATTGGAGAGACCCCAGGGGAATGCCCCTTTTAATATCCCTAAACCAGGACACTCTCCCTTTATTGGAATATAAAGCAGAGATCCAGGGAACTGCTCCTGAGCCTGCCCCCATCCCGGTGCTCTCTGTGCCTGGGGGACAAAGCCAGGCAAAGCACAGACAGGAACCCACTGAATTCCATGATTTGGGTATGCCCACGTCACCAGAGGGACATGAAAGACAATGCCTTGATTTAAGTATTCAAGCTACAGTGTTCCAAAGGATAAACAATATTTGCTCACTCGTCCTCATTCCCCATTTCAGATTTTTCCAGGGAAATCTGCTGCTTTAATGATTTTTACAGCTGCTGAGACCACAACAAAATGATGAAAAAGTGACAAAGTTGGCTGTGTCCTTTGAGCTTGGTCTTTCATTCACAGGGATAAATGGAAGCTCATGAATAATGCAGACCTGGAAATCTGTTAGCATTTTCCTGCTCAGAAACGTATGATTAGCACTGCTCTGGCTCCCAGTAATGATATTCCTGTTCTCAGAGGTCACTCTTTAAAACTGCACAACTGGCGCTGTATTTCTGGAAATAAATACGGCAAAATACACCTTGGAGATGTGCAAAGTGCACCTTGGGGATGTGCAAAATGGACCTTGGAGCTGCAGCAGGGGACACCTGAGAAGGGGCAGGTGCTGGGGCACCGGAGACTCGTCTGTCACTGATGCAGGGGAGTGCTGGGCCCCCCTGAGCCACGGGAGCCCAGGGCTCAGGACAAGGCCCAGCTGCAACAGGTGAGGCAGCAACTCTCCCA
>JAWWMU010000153.1:109881821-109895901 GCA_035048155.1 Cinnycerthia olivascens
TGTGTGAGGGAAAGCTGAAAACTCTGATCTTTGTTTAGAAAACAACCACCTCAGACATTCCACTGCTTCTCCTTCACTCTCAGATCCAGTTTGAAAGGTACAAAACTTATTTCTGAGCTAAACAGACGAAAAGGGATACAATTCAGCATCAACTCAGGACACTGTGATGTGAGGCTGCTCTGTTTGCCATGGGCAAACAAGGGGAGTGTTAACTCGGGATTGTTTCTTGGCAGCCAGTGCAGGAGAGAAAGAATCAAACTGGTGATGGTTTTAAATGGCCCTAACAAGGCAGATACTTCCAAGCACTGAAGGACTGAGTGGGTTCAGAATGAAGCCATTAACACAAGAAAACTGAGTCTCTTGCAGAGGGAAACCCTCAGGATAATCTTATCTCTGTGTGCCTAGAATATTCTTATTCAGCAACCCACAAACCAACAGAGGCAACATAAAAAACCTTTATTGCAGCATCTATATATCAAACAGTGACTTTTCCATTCTCTGGGACTTCATCCACCTGATGTGGTTTGGACATGTCCATCCTGTCAAGTTCAGCCTTCAAAACAGGGTGGACCTGTGCTGATTCCTGATCCACACCTGGGATTTGTTCCTGAGAGTGGTGCAAGGTCATGCTGAAACCCTGCCAGGGATTTGACACTGGGTTTAGAGGCAACCAAAGTTCCCAGTGACTCAAGTCAGCAATCAGGTCATCCATGCACAGGCACAGACACACTTCAGGGCTAATTCATTCCTTAAAACTATCAGTACATTCCTGATCACCCTCGGGGGACTCCACTACTGGAAGGGAGTAGAAAATGCTCCATTAAGAATCATCCCACCTCTCATTAAAGAGTTGGGATCACTTCAGAGGAGAGTCAGAGCTGGGCAAGGTGGTGACATTCATACAGCACCAGGGTTGGAGACTCAGCAGATCAAGACATGGGGTTTGGAAGAGGGAAAAGTGCAAAGGCAAGCCTTGTTCCCTGGGAGGAATCCATCTGCACTGGGATTTGCAGCAATGCCACAGCCAGGCTTCTGCAAACTCCACCCAGTAGAGCCAATTTCTCTCTGCTGGACAGTCTGTAATGCCCAACATGAGTATAATAATCAGCATTTAGTGAGGGGTTGAATTCTGGATTTATTTTAATGATGTAAAGCCACAGTAGCTCCTACATCTTTAATCTGATCAGATCAATGTTGCTGTGGTGGAGAATTTGTATCCAGACCCGATTCCCAAGAACATCTGTAAGTCCAAAGCAATATAAGATACAAGTAAAATCAGTAGCAATATTTTTTACAGCCATACATGGAACTGAAGCCTCAGGGTTTTTATTTAATTTTTCATTCCTGATGTGGTGTAAATGTACTCTGAAAAGGTTGGGACAAAGGCTGGGACAAGGAAAAGAGCTGGATAGAGACCTAAGTGCAAAGCTGGAGTTAGAGAGCCAGTTTTACCCAGGGGCAAACCCTCTTTTTGGGAAGTGTGTGAGTTGAATAGAGCCCCTTGCTGCACAAACCCAGGTACTCAGAGGCGTGCCTCAGTTCTGACCCCTCCAGCTCAGCTCCACGGGGATGTTTTCCCTGCCACCCTCAGATCCCTGCTTGGCAGGGCACGGATGGATGTTGTCATCCCTGTTACAACACCGGGAAGCTCTTGAGAGCTCACTGGGAGGTAGGGTGAGGGCAGGATTCCATGCCAGTCACAGCGGTGTGAACACACCAGCAACCCCACCAGACTCGTTCTGCAGGGCTGTGCTCCCAGACACTTCACCCAGAGCATGACTGCTCCTGGTGTCCCCAGCAACCACAGCTCCAACAAACCCTTCCCTCCTGGGCTTATCCCACCCTGGGGCCACTCTCAGCCTGCCCTGGAACTTTTCTGCCTGTATTTACACTTCCTCTCTGAAACAACATTGGGTGGTTTGGGGTTAGGACAAGAGGGGACAGTCCTCAGCTGCACAAGGGGAAGTTTAGATTGGACTTTAGGAATTTCTTCACAGAAATGGTGATTGGGCATTGGAACGGTCTGTGCTAGGAGGTGGTGGAGTCACTGTCCCTGGTTTAAGAAAAGACTGGATAAGGCACTCAGTGTCATGATCTTGATGCCTTAAGTTTTAGCTTTTATATTTTTCAGATTCTGGGCTGTTTTAGTGGGTAGTTCTGGGTTTCATATTAAGTGTTGGTAAGCTCTCTTCTCAGACTCAGTAAACAAATTAATTCCTTTTCTAGCTTGGTACCAAGGACAAACGATACAAATTTCAGGCCCAAGAGTATAAACAACGGTGAATTGAAGAGAGAAAAACAAGGAGGATGGAACTTCATAACCTGAAGCTATAATTGGACAATTAACTCCAATGTGCTAATGGACCAGAACTTATAAAAGTGTGGAACCTTGTGATTGGTTGTCCATTCTGTGACCATTTTGGGGTTCAACCTGGGTGTGGCCCAGCCAGGCTCTAGTGCTGCCCAGGGTGTACCCATTGAGGCCTTTTAATAAATACATATTTTAACTTTTTGCTCTGTCCAGTCTCTGCTCCAGGCCAGCCTTTCTAAGGCATAAATCCAGTTGAAAAGGTAGTGTTTGATCACAGGTGGAACTCAATGATCTCAAAGGTGTTTTCCAGCCTGGTTAGTTCTGTGGTTCTGGGTTGGAATGGGTTCAAGACCATCCCATTCCAAACCCTCTCCCATGAGCATTCAATCACAATGGCCTGGATTTTGAGCTAAACACCCCACACTCTTTATGTAAAACCTCTCTGGAGGCTTCTTTCTTGTCTGCTCTCCCCATTTTCCCTCAGTTCAGGAGACACAACAGGCAAACATCTCATGCTGGGCCGCACAAAATCAGTCCTCCATATCCTTGAGGAGCTTTTCATCTTACTCACTGCTGTTGTAGAGAACAGCCCTGAAGATCCAAAACCTGGTTCCAGTGGCAGCTTTAGTGCTTGGGAGGGGTCTTCAGGCTCTGCAAGAGGCTTTTGGGAAGCCAGAGCAAAGATCTGAAATCCTGTTAGAAAATTATTGACTCCCACTATTGGCTACTTCCAGGAAAAAAAAAAATCATTCCTGAAGGTGAAAGAAAAGTGAAAGGGAAAAAAAATAAAAAAAGAGAGTGTCTGAGAAGAGCAGAGTGAAGTAGCTGGGAGAGTGGATTTTGAATCCCAAAAGGACACATGGTGCATCCTGTAACCTTGTCATGTGAGGGAGTTTTAAGTATTTTCCCTTTTCAGCAAAGCCAGGAGAAATCCAAGCCACCTTCCCTGGAGGTGTCAAGTCCCACAGCTGTGATTAAACCTCAAAATCTCATCCCCTGAAAGTTTTTCCAAGAGGACCAGAGTTGGGTGGTGGGTAGGAAAGGAACCTTCACTTTGCACTCAGTGTCATTTCCCTGGGGAAGCGTTTCTGCCCTGATTCACTCTGGCACTTGAGGGCCTGACCAGAGTCAGATTTCCTTTTCCTCAAGGTTCTCCACCCTCTCCACCATGTTTTTGGCCTTCCTTTAGTCTCCAGCTTTTTCTGCTCTCTGTATCCAGCAAAGTGATGATGCTGAGAACAGTCAGGGATAAGCACTGGGTAAACTGGTCTGTAAAAGCTGTTTTACCACAATCCCAGGTCAGATCCAAATTGGTACCAAAGCCCATCCCTGATCCCAGACAGGAAGCATTCACTTCATTTTGGAGGAACTTTAATACTGTGGACATTGTCATCAGGACCAGAAAATTACACCAAGCACTGATTGGTTTCCTGTTAGAGATGTCACCTTCCTGTCCTGTGTCAGTATTGCATCCTAAAAACCGAGGTATGAAAATGCTGGAGTGAGCAAATCCTGGTTGTCATCACCCATCCTCTCTAAAACAAGAAAATCTGAAGTGGTTTTATCTGAATTCTGATATTACCTTCCCAGCCTCCTGTGGTCATTCTTGTGACAGTCCCAGAGAACACAGGACATCCTCCAGCATTCCCCAAAGGTGTCCTCAACTCCTACATCCTCTCATTAACCACGGCTAGGTGAGATGAAATAAGAGTTTGTGTCCCAGGTTTAGAGCATTTGCTAAAGTACTCCCAGTCGGTGGCACAGCCAGGAGAGGACCAGAGCTTTAAACTTCCTACTCATCGTTTCCATCACCGTATTTTGGACCTTAAAGTGTTCAAACAAGCAGCTCTTGGATGAGTGGGAGAGGTTTCCCATGTTCTGACATGACAGGCTAGATCTTCAGTTTCAGATTTAATGAAGTTGCGTCATGCCTCCAAATACAGAGATTTCCACATTTCTCCCACCTCCACCTCCCCTGCATGGCCTGAATTTTTCCCTGCAAATATATTCACTAAGGAATATCTACTAAAGATATCTACTCTGTAAATACCTACAGCTTGGTTGGATGAATTCAGGCTGATGCAGCTGAAATTGTGGGGGGAAAAAAGAGCCATGAAAAGCCATGCTTTGCAGAAATTCCCTTTGGACTGAAGACAAGGCCTCAAAGTGGAAATGTTGAATTATGGCCACAGCAATCAGCCAAGGCAGCTGATTCCTTCTGGGAAATTGTATCAGCTGAGGAGAATGGGAGATACCAAGCTGGCACATGGCTGTATTTGGGTGTGGCTGGAGATTAGGGGTCATCTAAGTGAGGCCTGAAGGGAGCCTACAGGAGCCTACAGGAAAGATGGAGAGGGAATTTTCACAAGAGCATGGAGTGACAGGACAAGGAAGAATGGCTTCAAACTGCCAGAGGGCAGAGTTAGAGGGGATATTGGGAAGGAATTCTTCTCTGTGAGGGTGGGAATGCCCTGGCACAGGTTTCCCAGACAGGTTGCAGCTGCCCCATCCCTGGCAGTGTCCAAGGCCAGGCTGGACCTGGCTTGGAGCAACCTGGGATGTTGGAAGGTGTCCCTGCCCATGGCAAGGCTTTGGAAAGCGATGAACTTTAAGACCCCTTCCAACCCAAACCATTCCATGATTCTGTGGCTCTACAGGAGGAGAAATGAGTGCTGGAAGGCACAAGGACCAGGCAAGGATGGAGCCCTTTAAAGGCCGCTGACGTGGTGGGCGGGGGCGTGGAGGTTGCATCATTAATCAATTCCGTAATGCTCTTTGTGCTAATCCATTAATGCCTCAGCATCTACGGCAGTTGGTTCTCTCTTAGACCAATTTTGGGTCCAAGGGGATTAGGACAGGAGGTCTCTCATCTCCTGTGCTCGTTTTGTGCAGCGCACCCAGGGCTCCTTGCATCTGCTGCACCTTGGACGGTGAAAAAATGCAGTCCTGAAACTGCATTACCCATTGCAGGCGCAGCTGTGGCAAGGCCAGAGATTTATCCTCAGCCCAGCAAGGCTCAGCTGGCTCCCAACAGCGAGGTGAACCCCTGGTCTCAGAGCCCACCACACTGAGAGCATGGTCAGGGCAGAGGTGTCACCCTGTGCATCTGCTGCTCGTGTCCCAGCACCAAGAGGAGATGACAGAGGCTGTGCTCTGGATGAGGTGAGAACAGCCAAGCCTGGCAAAGCTCCAGCTCTCCTGCAGGCTCACCCAGAAGAGCTGCTGCTGATGGAGGGTTTTGCTCAGACCACTGTGGGGAGCCTGGGGTTGGTTTCGAAGAGGGGCCCAGGCAGGAGGTGAGGTCTGGAAGATGCTCGAGTGTCCCATAGCTGTCTCTTACATCTGTGATGGACCAAAGCAAGGTAATGCACAGTCCTGCCAGTCAAACCTCCACACAATCAGTGTTTTGAGACCTGTGCTTTTGGCCTCTTACTCCTGACCCTACACAGGACATCCCAACAATCCCACTTTGTGCATCAGAGCATTGCCCAAACACTCCTGGAGCTCTGGCAGCCTTCCCTGGCCATACCCTGGGGAGCCTGTTCAGTGCCCAGCCACCCTTCCTTCACTGACCCACAGTTGCCTTTCAGGCCAGAACACGGTTTTCAGGCTGTTTGGTTTTCAGGTGTTTCTATTTTTATAAAATTCCAGAGTAAATGAAGAGCTTTCTCAAGTGACCCTGCAAGGCTGAAGCAGGATGTGTGTTTGGTGAGGAAAGAGGAGAGATTTGGCATAGAAATAACTTCAGTCTCAGTGGCAAAAAGGCATCTGCCTGCAGTTGCAATTCTTGTGTTTCTTGACTCCCCTCATGCAGTCCTATAGAATATTGAACCATGGAATTGTTTGGGGTGGAAGGGACCTTAAAAGTCCATCAAGTCCAACCCTCTGTAATAAACAGGCACATCTACAACTAGATCAGGGCAGTCTTCGTAACACCCAGGCTTTTAGACCTCCTAGAAATTGGTCACCCACCACTGGGATCATCTGAGCAAGGCATTCCTTAAGTGCAGTCTGCCTAAAATTGTACAATTCTGATGTGTCACCACACACAGAGTGAGAATTTAATTTTCTCTGGAAATTATTTTGGTAGAGAGCAGAAACTGATAACTGACACAGGGAGGTCTAGGGTCATTCTCTTTTCCTGGGCAGTGCAGTCACCTCTTGATGAACACCTCTGGGGGGCTGGGACTGAGGTCCTTTTACTACATGGAAAATAATTCCATAGGGAAAAAGTAAGGCCCTGTTCAGAAGAGGAAAACACAGGAGGTGGTTAAACATCTCCTGGAAATGAGGTGCTGGTTCATATTCCTATGGGAGCAGGGACTAAGTGATTTCCCCAAAACAATCCCAGTTGTACCACACTCAGTTTTTCTAAGTGAGACCCAACAGCCTTGATAATTTTGCTGTTAAGTGTAAAACCTTTCAATAATGGATTAGAAACAGGTGCTAATAATATCCAAAAGTAAGGAGGGGTTTATGGGAGCCAAAGGGATTAGGTTCTCCCTGTCAGTCAGCAAATTTCTCCTGTCTTCTGCTAAATTTCTCCTCGAGGGGCAGGAGGGGTTTAGTAGGGGAGGAGGGGATTAGAAAAGGGGACCCCTGGATTTGTTGCATGACCTGCTGCTGTGTCATGTTCACTGGATGTTTGAGCTCAAGGCCTTACAGAATTCTTTATCTGGGAAGGAAATAGGGTCAGAACAGCCACTGTGGTGAGGAGCTGGGACCTACAGTTTTGATTTATTAAAAAGGCTTGAATCTGAATTAATTGTTATCCATGCTGGTGCTTTCTCTCCCTTGCAGATTTTACTGGGGTTCAGCCTTGAATATGAGCAGTGGTCCCAGCAGGAGTTTTTTCAAGCCTAACACGTTTTTCAAAATGCCTTTACCCCCTACGTTCTCCCTTAACACTTAATAAAAGCTCCACAGCCACTTTCGTGGATGAGTATATTTTCATTAGTGCCTTGAAGTTACACAGAGATTTACAGGTAAAATAGTCCAGGAAATCTGCCAAAACACAATTAATTATAATAAACAACTAATTATTGAGACAGTCTCAGAGGAGAAACGTGCTGGAAATCCCACTCTGAGCAACTCTGCGTAATCTCCTCTTGGAAAAAATCCCAGTCAACCACGGCAGCGTGAGGTCAAGTTGATCATGTGCAGCTTTAGGTGATGAAGCCATTGCACGGGGTAAAGCTGGAGAGATTCCCCCTGTTCTGATGATAAACAGCCACCAATCCCCCGGGAGATTTACCATGACACCTGCCTGGAGTTACAGCCTGCAACGTGTGGAATCCTCACACATGGCTGAAATCAGTTCCTTTTTTTTTGGGTCTCGGAGGGGTTGGGGTGAGGAAGGAGGTGGGAGCACAACACACCAAGGGAGAATCTTTTTACACCGCTGTTCTTGTGGCCTTGTCTTTTGGGGTTCTATTTTGGGCCAATCGTGTAGAATTTTAGATTTTTCTATGGTTGCAACCATTGAATAATTACAAGCAGCCTCTGGGCTGTCATCAGTGGGACAAGAGTCACTTGCAGGGGTAATTCAGAGCTAGCTGAGCTTTCCCTGTTTCTCCTTCGAAGAAACAGAAGCACCTAAATGTAGGTAAGAATTTCAGGGACTTTTTATTTACAGCCACACTTCATTTAGGATTATAGGATTCGCTGAATAAACTCAAACATTGAACATTTTATGCTTCTACTGCATGTGTTTTGCATATGATGGTTCTCCTCCTGGATAAGATGTGGTCAACAGGGCCTGGAAAATGGTTCAGCTCCTTCTAAAGTAAGGATGCCAGGGTTGTCTGTCTTTCCCTGGGAGGAATAGAACCACTTATTACATGGTTTGGAGCAACCTGGGATAATGGAAGGTGTCCCTGACCATAGCAGGGGGTGGAATGAGATGAGCTTTAAAGTCCCTCCCAATTCAAAGTGTTCTAGGATTCTGTGATGGTTGTTCTGTGCTACAGTCAGCTTCCACTCTAGGATGCAGAAAGATTTTGGAAAGTGCTTGTCCTCCTGTATGGTTTGGCAGGATGAGAGTGTGCACCCATCCCGTGTAATTCCAGCTGTCCGTTCCAGAGGTCAGTATCTGAGCTGAAATCTCAGATTTCACTTATTCCCTGGAGAGATGAAGTCATTCTTGAGGGTGAATAATGGAATCACAGAATATCTTGAGTTGGACAGGACCCATAAGGATCATCAATCCAGCTCCTGGCCCTGCACAGACACCCCAAAATCCCACCCTGTGCATCCCTGAGAGCATTGTCCAAACACTCCTAGAGCTCTGACAGCCTTGGGAATGTCATCATTCCCTGGGAAGCCTCTCAAGTACTAAAGTGGGAATGAAGCCTAGGAAAACACAAGAGTTTTGACTTGGAGGCATCATCTGGGGTAGGGGTATGGAGCTTGGCATTAGGGCATTGGACTCTGCTCTTGGCCTTACTGTGGGGAAAAATACCAGAATCTGAAGATGCCTCTTCTCCATTGAAAGGATGAAACCAATGAAAAAAGAAAAACTCTTACTCTCACCTCTCTGGAGTTGTGATTTTTGTCATTCCTTATAACACAATTTAAGAGTCCCTGATGAAATATTTGAAACTTTGTCCTGGATACTCAATTCTTCTTTTTGCCATACACGAGAGGTTGTTCAGGTTGGAAAAGGCTTTTGCATTCACTTCATCTGACTTAATTATTGCATATCAGAGGCTGGAGACTTAAAACATGGGCTTGGTGGTCAGAGAAGGTGAGAAAGCCTTTGCCACCAGGAGCCAGCTTTTCCCTGTGCTCCAGCTCCTGTTGACAGGGGAGGAGGAGGAGGAGGCACTGGGTCAGGCTGGGCAAGCAGCAGAGACCACGCTGCTCACAGTGATGCAAAAATCTCCGTCACCAAACCTGCGTGAGGAACAAGAGGAAAAAAAAAACAACAAAAAACAAAGCGACTTTAAAACCTCATTAGTTAATCATCGTCACCGCAGATGGTGCCCAGCTGTAAGCTCCTTTCTGCTCATCCTAATCCCATTCCAAGCAGCTCCCCTTGGCAGAGGAGCCTGTGGGCTTTGTTATGTTCAGTTACCTGGAGAAGTGGCAGAACATGGGAGCTCCTGGCAGTGGGGAGAGCTGCAGGAAGGGGAGAGATGTAAAGCTTTAGGAAGGGAGGTGGGAGCCCATCTCCCTGTGCAGGCAGGGACTGAGCAGAAGCGTCCCACCCTTCGCTCGCAGGGCTGAGGGGCAGGAGCCAGAGGAATTCTCTGCTTGGCTTTTGATCTCCACTGTCAGTGCTCCAGGAAGGCCTGACCTGGGATGGATTATTGACCTGAACAAAGCTATGTACCTGGATTACCTTCGCTGTGGTGAGTGGAACCTGCCTCTCTCTGTCCCTCTAGGAGCTCTTGAACCAGCACTGGGAGAAGGAGTGACAAGGGAGGTGCTGAAGGACTGATGTTAGCACTGATTGTCCTTTTTCAGCAGCTCTGTCATCCTTTCTGATTTGTTTCTTACTAGGAAATTGAGATGCTGTTGGTTACGTGGGGGAAATAGGTGCCTGTGATAAACAGGAATTCTGCTTACAGGGAAAGGTTCTGATGGGAACAAGCCATAGCTGGTGGCTGTACTTTGCACTGTTGAGCAATGCAGATGTTATCCCTGGAAGGCCTCCAAGGGCTGTGTTTGTGTTTTCCTGGGAGGCTTTGCAGTGGGCTCTGGGTCCATCCTTTTTGAGGCATTTCCCAGGCAAACAGGTCTCCTTTCTGACCAGAGCTGGATTCTGGTTTTCCTGATGTAACTTGCTGCGGCCACTTAAAGTCTCTGCTGCTATTTAGGGACAGCCAGAGATTGAGTGGATCAATCCCATAAGAAGATCCATGCTACTGTGCCCAAAGAGGGGACTCCTTCCATTTAAAACAGTGCTGCCCAGGCAGGGAGCCAGGTTTGCTCCAGGCCCTGATGGGAGAGATGTCACTGTCACCACAACCCCAGCCAGAGTCTAAACCAGAATTTTTGCTCTGATTTTCTCTGTAAGAACTGAACAACCACAAGGCCATTTTTTTTCTTCTTTTCATTTTCTTTTCTTGGCAGCCCCTCAGTCTCTCTAAGCACAAGATAAAAAGGGGGCCTTGTGTTTTTTGGCTTACATGAGTCTCAGGTCATTAACCCTTGACAGTTCTTTTATGAATTACTATTAAAAAATTAATTAATTTCTTGGGTTGAAGAGAGATTCATACTTTGAGTGACGTAAGGGTCATTTAGATCATCAAATGAGGCCATTTGAATAGAAAATTACATTGAATTTCATCTTGTAGCTCCTTTGCTTTCTGATATTTTCACATTGTGTTGAGAAACTCATGGCAGGACCACATAAACTGAATTAATACAGAAGGGAAGGTGACAACTGATATAAATTCACCAGGAGGCCACAGGTCTGCAACCCACTGAGCCTTTGAAGAGAAGAACCTGGCAAAACACACTTGCCTCTGCTGAAAACCCAGCTGTTTCCACCTGCCTGTTATGGAAGGATGTTTTTGGTGGCCATACCCCTCATTTGGGAATTTCTGCACCTCTGTGACTCTTCAAGGCTTTGGATCAAGATTTGTATTTGCTTTTGAACATCTGAAACTCCAGTTTCCAGATTCTTGGCCTAGCTGCAATCACTATGAACTATTGGTTATGCTGCCGATTAATTTCTCTTTATCTTCCACATCTTGTACTCCCCCAAATTGCTGCTTACAGCAGCTGAGGCCACAAGATAATGTTTCCACCATCCCTTGCTGCTTTTTTGATTTTGGATTTTTTCCCCCCCTGCTTCACTTGGCTTTCCTTTGGAACTTCAATAGGTCTTTTCCTCCTCTCGTTTAATGTATTTCCCTGTAATTATGGCTGCCTTCTAATTTTGCTTTGAAGAAACACAAACCATTGGCCAAGAGGTGAGTTTTATCACTATCAGTTGTTACAAGTTATTTGTGCCCATTAATGTAGAACGGGGACAAACTGCACATTTAAGTATAAAATGACATTTGCAAGGCTTAGGTGTTTTAATCATATTTTAAATAATTTTTGAGAGATAAACAATTTGTCTTTTAATCTCTTCCCTTCACAGTGTGATTCTTTCCCCCTGCCAAAAAACAAAACAATCTCTTTTTCCCCACTCAGTCTAGTTTTAAATAACCTGTGGGAAGGGGCTTCCGCTCCTTCATTTGAAGATTATTCCAATCCAAATGACCTCACTTGCCCTTTTCTCAGTTTTATCCCATCACATCTATTTTTACCCTCTTGCTCTACATTAAGCTGTTCCTCTGCACGCCTGGGAAGGGGAAGAATTAGAGCCTTAACATTTTGACCACTTAGAGAATGAAAAATACCAGAGAAAATCAAGACCCAGGTGCCTGGCTGCTGCCAGAAATGTTGTTCCAGAAAGGACTTGATTTCATTTCTCTGTGCAGTGCCTCCACTCCTCAGCTTCCCCTCAGCATAACTTATCTCCTGGCTCCCAGTCATTCCTCATTGTTCCCTGCCAAGGGCTGTGAGATCTCAACAATGGAGATCCTGCTTCTTCCTTGGCTCTTGGCTCCCTCCTGCCTGCCAGCTCTTGAATTTTCCCTTGGGCATTAGTTGGCCAAGCAGGGTATATTTAGTTCTTTCAACATTTTTTTTTCTCCCTCCTTCATCTCACCAACCCCTCAATCACTCTGCTGCTTTTCTCCAAAACCTCCCAAAATTGGCGGCATCCTGCAGGCTTGTGGTTGTCCAGTGCTACCCTCAGTCTTCCTCCTCCTGCAGGGCATGGAAGTCGACTTTGCTGCCTGACTTTTTTCGGTGTTTCCACCGATGTTGGTGCCCTGGATGGTGTGAGAAGGATCCTGCGTGTGCTTAAGGGCTTAGAGGGAGAGGTGGGCTATGGAGAAGGGAGAGTAAATCCTCCCATGGCTGTTTCCAAGCAGCTCACCTGGAAACAGTGGAATTGTGTCAGATATTGGGGTTGTGTCTCTCTCTTTGCTTTAATGCAGAAGTGTAAATCAAAATATTTGGGCCAAGGGGGCAAAGGTCGTGCTCCTGTCACCGTCCCAATGGCAGAGCAAGTGGTACTGGGCAGGTTACTTGATCCACCAGAACCTCGATTTTGCCTTCAGCTTTTATCTGTGTCTTCTGTCTCTGAGAAATTGTGAACATCCAATCCTCTTGGAATCCAAGGCCTGGTTTAACAGGGCTTGGATCAACCTGGGATAGTGGAAGGTTGGACAAGGGGTGGAACGGGATGAGCTTTAAGGTCCCTTCCAACCCAAACCATTCCAGGATTTTATGATTATCCCTTGGGTTTCTGTCCCCACAACTCTGAGATGGGGAGACCCTAAGCCCTTCAGGCTCCCCAAACTTTCTGTGGTATGTGCTGAATTTCAGCTGGGTCTCAGCATCCACCATGTGCTTGGAAGGATCCATACATGGATATAGGGAGAATGGAGAACTTGGAGAAGAGAAAGCTCCAAAGAGATCTTAGAGCCCCTTCCAGTATTTAAAGGGGCTCCAGGAGAGCTGGAGAGGGACCTGGGACAAGGACCTGGAGGGACAGCTGAAGGAAGATAGATTTAGACTAGGTATTAGTAAGGAACTCTTGGCTGTGATGATCAAGAAGTGGCAAAGGGTGCCCAGAGAAACTGTGGCAGCCCCTGGATCCCTGGAAGTGTCCAAGGCCAGGCTTGGAGCAGCCTGGGATGGTGGAAGGTGTCCTTGCCCATAGCAGGGGGTAGAATGGGATGATCTTTATGGTCACTCTCAACCCAAACCATTCAGATTCTACAATCTGAAGAGGAGGCTCAGGGGGCACCTCATCATTCCCTCCAACTCCCTGGCAGGGGGTTGCAGTGGGGTGGGATCAGTTTCTCCTGCCATGACTGCACTTAGAGGACCGGAGGAAATGGCCTTAAGCTGAGACAGGGGAGGTTCAGGTTAGATATCAGAAAACATATTTTCACTATTTGGGTGGTCAGGCATAGAAAGGGGCTGTCCAGGGAGGGATTTAAGGAGTCACCATCACTGGAGGTGTTTAAGAGGCATCTGACTCTGGCACTGGCTGATGTGGTTTAGTGCTTTAGGGGTTACAGTGGCAGTGCTGGGCTGGTAGTTGGACTGGATGATCCCAAAGGTCTCCCAACCCTGAAGATTCTGCGATTCCATGATCCAGTGATGGCAATGCAGCATGACCTGGATGTTAGCCAGCAAAGGGAGGCTGGCTTACGTTGTGGCACCCAGAGAGCAGAGGTGACTCTTTGTGTGCTCACGCCTGATCACAGCAAGTCTGTTCCTGCCAGCAGGCCCGGGCTTGTGCTGCCTGGCTGTGTCCATGTCCCAACGTGTGCGTTCCCCATCCAGCCTTGGAGCACTGCTGGAATCCAACAGACCAATAAATCTGTAGAAATTATACCTGCTTGCTCAACAGACGTGATGCTCATCCCAGAGCCGTGTTGTGCCAGTTCTACTCTTTAAACAAACATGAGTTTTTGGATTTATTTTTTACCCAGGTGCAGCCAGTAAAGCTGTCAGAATTAGAAAAGTACTCTGCTTTCTGATGGAATAATCTGTACAGGTGCCAGTTAAGCTCCAGTTTCTCTGCTGGGTTGAACTGGGTAGTTCTGGGAGTGACAGCAGGGGAGACCCTGCCTCGGAGCCCAGAGAGCAGTGGGGCTCTGGATAAAAAATAACCTGCAAAGTTGTAAACTGTGAAAGGGGCTGGAGCACCAGGAGAGGCTGAGGGAGCTGGGAAAGGGGCTCAGCCTGGAG
>JAWWMU010000153.1:109896318-109915354 GCA_035048155.1 Cinnycerthia olivascens
TCTGGCTCTGTAAAACTCCCTGACAGGAGGGGACAGCCGGGGTGTGTCAAGTTCTGCTCCCAGGGAACAGGGACAGGAGGAGAGGGAACAACCTGAAAACCTGTGCCAGGAGAGGTTCAGATCAGAAAATAGGAACAATTTCTGCCCCCTGCAGGGTTGCCCAACCCTGGCACAGCTGCCCAGGGCAGTGGAGGAGTTCCCATCCCTGCAGGGACTTAAAAGCCTTGTGGTTGTAGCACTTGGGGACATGGGTCAGTGGTGGCCTTTTGGCAGTGCTGGAGGAATGGTTGGACTCGATGATATTTGAGGGCTTTTCCAACCTAAACGATTCTGTGACCTAAATGTAGAATATTTGATCAAGAGTTACTAGGAAGAAACACTTTTGCAGCAACTTTTGGTACTAAAACTGCACCTAAGAATAATGAGGCCACTACAGCTGCTTCAGTAAGTTGCAATAGTCTGGTGGAACTTTTTGTCCTGCTTCTGGGAACATTCCCAGCTGCATCAAAGTTTGTTTGAAGTTGTCCCATACCAACGGCTCCCGGGTTTCTCTTGCATTTCACATTCTTTCTACATTAGCTGACCAGACTTATTCACCAGGTGTCATCCTCGATTCTTGACTGCACAAGCCAATCTTGTGTCACTGAGATGTGGCCACGAGGCCTGGCAGGGAGGAAGTTCTGACTTGTCCTCCACGAACACCTCAGTGAGCCCACGAGCACATTTGGCAGGTGCCCTTGCCATTAAAGTTCAGGCAAAGTGAATGCTGAAGTCAGAAAAACATGGCCCTTGTCCAACTAATGGAAAAAAAAAAATCAGCACAGATAATCCCATGTATTTTTTGCAGTACTTTTCCAGACCTATTCCCATACTGCTGGCGATTCACTCACCCATTTCAACACACTATCACTCCAAGCTTCCTCAAAGGCATGCAAAGCCTCTTAAATGAAATAATCTTGCTATTCCTTATCACATCTGCCTTTGAGTGAGAGACAGGACAAATGGAACAGCGTTCCCATCTGAATCCAGGTCAGGATCAGATATGAGCTGGGAAATGGTGGAGTTGAGGAACTGAGTGATCACTGCAGTGTTATATAAGCTTTGCTTTAACTCCAACATGTTTTAGAAGATCTGTGATTTTGGAATGAGTATGAGGCCAGGGAAAGGAGATGAATGGCAACGAGGACTGTATCTCTCCCTAAACCCTTACTTGCTGCCCATTCCCATAGTATGATAACAATTCCTGCTTCATGGATTGAGAGGTGTGAGCTGGATTGGCCAACACTTGCAGTCCTCAGGTCAGGCAGGAGCAGGAAAGATCTTCAGATCAGCTGAGCATGGTGAGGAAAAAGGTGAAAACCTGGAAAAAAGAGAGAGTTTAAGCACTGGAAGGGGCTGCCCAGGGAGTTGGTGGAATCCTCAACCCTGGAAATGTTCAATAAACAACTGGATGTGACAGTCAGTGCTGTGGTCTCCTCGATGAGATGATGTTTGGTGACAGGTTGGACTCAATAATCTTGGAGAGGTCTTTTCCAGCCTAAATGATTCTGGGATTCTGTGACTGCAGAAGTGAAGAATTTTTAGGCAGAATTTTGACTGGATCTTGTATAGTATTGTGAAAACTGACAGAAGTTTATGCAGGCTGAGATGAAGTCTCTCAGAAACAGATGTTTTACAGGAAGGGATGGCAGGAGGATTGGGAACAATTCCAGCCAGGAATCTGTAAGATTTGGCAACAGTCCAGATGGGAGTGTTTGGTGTGAAGGAGGTGAAGGTGTTGAACACGACAAGGAGGTCGTGATTTTGGGTGTTTTGTGAGTGTGGATTATTGCAGCAGGGAGGGAGGAGCTGTGGTGGGAGATAAGGAGGTGTTCCTTTCACTGTGATAAAAGGCTGCCCAGGGATTTCATGGAGTCTCCCTCTCTGGAGGCATTCCAATCCCACCTGCTTGCATTCCTGTGTCACCTGCTCCAGGTGACCCTGCCCTGGTGGGGTGGTTGGACTGAAGCATCTCCAGAGGTCCCTTCAAACCCAGGTTATTCTGTGATTCTGTGAGAAGTGTTGACAGAACCACCCCTGGGAAAGCTCAGGAAGGAAAGGAGAGACCCAACAGTGGAGGGTTGCACCTCACACCTTGAATGTCAAGGCTGATGTCACCAGCTGACATCACAGGGATCATGATGTCAGCAGAGAGGGAGTGAGGATGAGGAAGAAGCACCAGGACATTCAGATCCTACCCTGGGGTGAAGGCAGCAGAGCAGAGCAAGCCTCAAAAATGTGGAGTCTGTTGCTATGGAGGAGAACTGGATCTCAACTGCAGCTAACATGGAGGAGCAGGAGGTGACTTTTTTGCTATTTTGGTTTTAAATCACAAGTTCAAATGTGGAATCTTTTAAAGACTCCAAACCGTGTCTCAATAGGACATTTTTATTCTATTTCAAGCATTCTTTCAAATGCTTTGAAAGAGCAATTAAGGTGAAGCAAAATTTTTAATTTAATTTTTTTTGTTTTTTTTTACTTATCTCTCAAGAATATCAAAATAATGCTATTTGAAGGGACAGCTCAGGAGGAAATGCAGTGCTTTTTGGGGGCCTTTTACTCCTTCGTTCTCAGTATTTCAGGTGTTCATTCTCAGTAGCCCTTTTCAACTCAAATTTTAGAAAAATATTTTAAACATGTTCTTTGAAGGGTCAGTAAGGAGCCATCCAAGCACTCATTTCTCATAATTTAGAGCCAAAACAAAACAAATGAGACACAACAGATGAAACAACGTCATTTTAACCTTCTGTTTTCATCACCTTGAGCTTCTTTTCCAAACAGTGGAGAGAAACAACAGTTCTAAGAGAGAGTTCATTTGAGACTTCCAGTTGAGGATTCAGGATGTGAACAGCTGGAAGGAGTCCAGAGGAGGCCATGGAGCAGCTCCAAGGGCTGGAGCCCCTCTGGAGCCAGCCTGGGAGAGCTGGGGGTGCTCACCTGGAGAAGAGAAGGATCCAGGGAGAGCTCAGAGCCCCTTGCAGAGCCTGAAGGGGCTCCAGGAGAGCTGGAGAGGGACTGGGGACAAGGCATGGAGGGACAGGAGATAGGGAATGGCTTCCCAGTGCCAGAGGATGGGATAGATGGGATATTGGGAAGGAATTCTGGGCTGTGAGAGTGGACTGGCCCTGGCACAGGGTGCCCAGAGAAGCTGTGGCTGTCCCTGGATCCCTGGAAGTGTCCAAGGCCAGGCTGGACAGGGCTTGGATCAACCTGGGACAGTGGAAGATGTCCCTGCCCATGGCAGGGGGTGGAACAAAATGATCTTTAAAGTCCTTTCCAACCCAACCCATTCCATGAGCTGAACACAGCCTGGAAGACTTCATATCTTTCTGGTGGTTCTGAAGGAGAGCTGGGGTCACATCCTCAGCTGGAGCCATTACAGGCATCCTCATCCACCCTCAAGCACCCTGCCCAGTCAGATTTATTTGTCTCACATTATCCAGGCACTGGCTGATCCCTGTCCCAGCTCCCTGGCTGCACACCATCTCCCTGACCCCTGTTTGGGGTTGCACGACCCCACCAGGACACTTTGTTCTCCCACAAGGGCCCCAAAACATCTGGGAAGGAGCGTTTGTGTCAGAAATACCCTCCATTGTCCCCCAGCTGGCAGTGGAGGGGAAGCATTGTCCCTTCTGCTCCTGCACAGCGCCCGAACAGAGCAGGTGTCCAATCCCAAGGGATCCCGTGAGCTCTTGCTGGCTCATCCCATCAGAGAGTCTGGTGCTGGGATTCAATAGGTGGGGAATTAAGAATAATTTAATTGTGCTGAAAGTGTAGGCAAGCAGAAAACGCCGAATTTAGACTTTGGCCAGGGCGCCAGTATTAGCAATGATACTCTGCACGAGAGGTCAGAGTTTTGCTGATGTGAACTAAAATCGACAACAAGCAAGAACTGGAAGGATATAAATCTTGGGGGGTACAGAAAAAGTAGCAGAAAAAGCAGGACTAATAATAAATTAATAAAGAGGATAATAATTCAAAACTGGTTTAGTTATTGAACACCTTAAAAAAAAAATCTCCTGAAGAAGAAAAGTGTAAGAGAGTGATTTGGACAGGATTTGAAGTGAGGAAGGAAGTCACTATAAAAAAAAAAAGCAGTTGGTAAAGAACAAATGGAGGAATCCTTGAAAAAAAAAATGGAAAAACACAGATAAGCTTTGCTGATCTTGACACGTTGGATGTTAGAGAATGAACTGAGAGACCAACTCTGTTACTTCCCAAAGGCAGCTGATGTGAACTAAGATGAATAAAGGAGAAAAAAAAACTGGAATTATAACCCTGATAATTTTTTTTTCCTCCTATTACTCAAAGCCAAAAGGAGTCACTCCAGGTGAGACATTGTGTCTTCTAATACAATGGAGCAAATGTTGAGGCCCAAATTAAGAGTGCAGCTGTATGGCAGAAGAATTCCAGACAAAAGGCCAGATAAACACATGATTCCAGAGAAATTTGACTCTTTCTACTGTTCATCAGATTTTACACAGTGCTGGATTTGGCTTGGAGAATTATTTGAAAGCATTTTAGAAAGAGACATTGTTGGATGAATAAATGCTGTCCATGGATTCAATAATTCACATTGAAAAAGTGAGAGAGAAGGGATATACATGTTGGAATGTGGAGGGAGCTGATTTGATTTAATATATTTTAAAATAGCTTTTTTAAGAGTGTAAAAGACACCTTAATGAAAATCAAAATTGATAATAATTTGGAAGGAGCTGAGAGTATAAGAAAGGAAAGAGAAATCATATAAAGGGTCCTGGAAATGTTAACAATGGTGAGAAAAATGAGATCTGTTCTGAGGGAAAAAAAGCCAATGTTTCATTCATAGCTTTAATAATCTCAAGTAAAATGTCTTATTGGAAATGGAAAATAGGGAAATGATGGTGCTGTAAAGGAAATTGATTTGCGCTTTACAGAGATGGAAACACTGGGATGCAAATGATTGTTGGATATGTGGAGAACTACATGCTGAACTCCAGAGATCTGGACAATAAATCATATTTCAAAGGTTGCCTGTTGTCCTGAGGAAGGACTGGAGTGGGTTTTTTGGTGAAAACCGGGAAAAAAGCCTTCCAACCCCTGCAGTTTCTGGAACTTGTGGTGAGTTCCTTCTCCTGACATGCAGTCTTGAGCTGCCAGGCCAGGTCCAGCTGCAGATTGAAACCTCTCCAAAGCTCCTGGGGATTCTCTTCATTCAGCATTCAGCTTCTGGGTGGCAATTTTTAGGCACAGCTTGCCTCAGGTCCTGGGTTATGTGCGTGTTCCTGGTTCTTCAGCTTCTCACTCCAATCACCCAGGATGCTGGACTTTCTCAGCCTCTTCCATCATTCCCTGTCACAGAGAGGAATTCCCTGTTAACAGAGGAGCTCACCAGCTTAGGAAATCTCAGCTGCTTCTCTATAAACTCTTTGTGTGCCTGAGCTTCCTCCTCTGAGCTGGAAACAGCCCTGGGATGAGAGGTGGGAGGTACAGGAGCCACCTTGTGTGACTGTGATCATGAAATCAAGGGACATCCCTACCAGAAAGTCTCCATGGGGAGGCAAAAGAACTGCTAACATGTGTCCAGCCCATTCCTGATCCTTGTGTGCTTTTGGGATCACGTTCCTTTCGTGTAATTAACTGCAAAATTTTAGGTTTGAGCTCGGCAAGCTGCTCCAGTTTTGCCACGCTGTCTCCTCTGCCTGATGTGGTGAATGGAATCATGGAATCACAGGACCTCCTGAGATGGAAGGGACCCACAAAGAGCATTGATCCAACTCCTGGCCCTGCCCAGGACACCTCAACAATGCCATCCTGTGACTGAGAGCATTGTCCAAGTGCTCCTGGAGATCTGGCAGCCTTGGGGGTGTTCAAGTGCCCAGCCACTCTCTCGGGGATGAACCTATTCCTGATATCCAACCTAAACCTCCCCCTGACACAATTCCAACCATTCCCTCAGGTCTTATCCCTCGTTATCAGGGAGAAGAGAAATAGCACCTCTGTTTATCAATTTCCTGGCACAAACATGCATAGCAAGTTGGACATCAAATTTCACCTCAGAAGGAAATACAAATTTATTTTCCCCAGTATTGCCAGAAATGTGACTACAGGGCAGCGCCGATCACCTGTAACAGTATTTCTGGGAAATGCTTGGCTTCAGCACTAGAAACACCCTCTGAAACAAGAGCTTTATCCCTGATCCTAGAGGTATTTCTGCCCTGCTCTTTGAGCTAACAGTGCAGACTCTGAAGCATCCAGATGTGACCATGGCTGTCAGATCCTGTCACAGTGTCACTGGGGCTGTGTCCCAGCCAAAAAGGCTGCCCAGGGAGATCTGGAGTCCCAGCTCCTGGAGGTGTCCAAGGAATGGCTGGACATGACACTCAGGGCTGGGTGACAAGGCGGGGATCGGTCACAGGTTGGACTTGATGGTCTTGGGGGTCTTTTCCAATTCAACCATTCTGTCTCTAGTTTATTAAACCCTTATTTTCATTTTAGGAGAGACAAATCCTATATTTCTTTATGAAAACAGTCGTCTCTATAAGATCTCCTCTGGTGGGAGAGTGTTTTTAATCTCCCAGTGGACTGTTTTTATCAGTATCCTGGGGGACATCTCACAGTGTGATTGAATAGAGGGACACCGAGATGGGGACAACAGGATGTGTCAGGAAGGGATAACAAACAGGAATCACAGTGTCCCTGTTCCTGCTCACCAAAAATCACAGAGTTATTGAGGTTAGAAAAGCCCTTTAAGATTGAGTCCAACCCTTGACCCAGCACTGTCACTGACCCATGGCCCCACACATCTACGTGTCACCTGAACATTTCGAGGGATGGTCACTCCGTTATTTCCATCAGCAGCCTAAGCAGAAAGCAAAACTCACCACTGAGAAGTTTTGAGTTTAGAGCCAGTCTTGGTAAAGTCTTTCCTGTCTGAGGTCCTGATCCTAGAGCCAGATCTTTAGGGCTCAGTCCCTACTCTCTGAACTGACACCAGGAGTTTGGTCTTCATCCTCATGAATACACCTTTAATTTGCTTAATGAAGGCACCTCTTGCCAAAGGAATAAACACAGAATGATTTGAATTGGAAGGAACCCGAAACACCATCTAGTTCCAATACTCAACCTCCAATGTTTCTCAGCTCCTGTATTTTATTGCATGTTGAAGGCACTCAGTTTCATGATTTAAACCCATGGAAAATGATGTATCAACTGTAGATAAATGAATAAAGAATAAATGCTTTAAAAATACAGAACATTGGGGAAAAACACCCTGATTTTTCATCAATTTCAGTAGATTTTCTTTCTTTCTTTCCCTGCACCTGTGGCTGATGGCTGAAAAACTAATTAGATAATACACCTAGAACAGCAGGGAGATTTTCTGTAAATGAATCTGATCCCTGAGACTAATTCTTATCCTCCAGAAGGCTGGGCTTCTTTATTACCTGGGTTAAGTGCACTGTAATCCTTTGCATTGGAGGTTGTACTTGGAAATGCAACTTGGATTGCTATGCTTTGAGTTTTGACTTGTTTCAAAATTATATGGACCCAAGTAAAGAAAAATAAGTACATTCTTTAAAAAAAAACAAACCAACTAATAAAAAACCCTACCTACCCTGCTAAAAAATCCCACCAATGCCACTCCCCCCCAAAAAAACCCCTAGAATAACAAAGAAGTCACATGTAGAAATGAATATTTAAATTTTTAGAAGGAAATCCAGTGATCACAAAAGGGAAGAGCGAATAATGTTAAAGAAATTTGAGGTGGAATATTCCATCAGATCCCAGAAAACATCTCTGATGACAGAACAGTTCAGGTGGCTGCAAAGGATGGATCACATTAAACTGGCATTTAGCTGGATCCCAATTGCCACAGGAGCCTGACCCTGTGTAGGCAACCTCTATAGAAGCTGCCTTGCCTTTGCTAAATCACAGAACAAATTAGCCTGTAAGAGATTTCAGAGGTTCTACACTCAGTCTCAGTAGATCAGATGAGTTTTGAATATCTCCAGACTTGGTTGTTCCTCCACCTCCAAGGCCCCAGTTTCTGATCATCATCACAAATTTATTTTTTTTTTATCCTTCCAAAACAACCTTTTTCCTGCTGCCACTTGTGTCTGCCTTGTCTTAATGCTTTGCTCTTCTGGGAGGAGTCTCTATCCCATACCTGTACCATGCCCTAGGTAGTTACAGACAAGGATGTGGATGTTTCCAAGTCCTTCTCCAGGTTCAACAATTCTCCAGTTCTCTTATCACCTCTATCCACATCATGCACTCCTAGAATCATGGATGGGACCTTGAAGATCACATAATTCCACCCCTCTGGCATGGGCAGGGAACCTTCCAGCAGACCAGGTTGCTCAGAGCTCCATCCAAGCTGTCCATGAATGTTTCCAGAGATGGAGTCTTTGCCCATCCATCTAGCCTGCCAATTCCTAACAAAGTCCCGGACAATAAGAAAAATAAATAAATTATTTTAGATGCAGTGAATCCAAATCCACCTAGAAAATAGTTGATGAAAATGTTCTAAGCTGTCAGTGCTGTCAAATCAAGAGGATTGTTTGGCACTGAAGACAGAGTTTGCATCTCCAGCTTCCTTTCTGATCCAACGGTGAGGTTCAAGGAATTCTGTAAATCCCTGAAATCTCCAGCACTGTTCCTACCTGGAGGTGATTTTCCATGGATTTATGACCATTTCACAAGGACCTGGATGAGGAAAAGTGAGGAATGGTTTTGGCTCATTCATCCATGGAATAGAATGACACGTTGGCTATCAGAGATCTCCTTCCCAAAGAATGAAACACTTAAAGCCCTTTGGATAACCCTTCCCAAGTAATTTAAGTAACAAATTAATTGAGAGAAAAATATACATTCTATCCATTTTGGTCTCTTTTTTTTTCAGATAATTATTATATATTCATAGGGAAATGGATAATCTGCTTTCCAGTTCAATGCTTTTATCTTTTCATGAATCAAATTTCTCAAAGTTTGTAATTTTCCATACATTACTTTGTCTTGGTCAGACCATAAATACTCCTTGTTAATTAAGATCACATTGATATTTAAAAAATATTTTTCTCCATCAAAAGTAGGACAGGGCAAATTGAAATGAGCTTTTTTTAGAAAAAAACATGGTTAAGTCTTCAAACTGATTCATATTTCTTGCTAGAAACTCTCACCTACTCTGGGAAAAATTCCACATGAAATCATTTTGTTTATGATTTCCCTCAAAGACAACACTGGAGTTTTCAACCAGCTGCATTCCAAATATTAGTGGTGATCTGTAGATTTTTCTTCTGTCTGAAAGAAATTACTTTGCATAACTGAGGAGCCTCAGTTACTTGTATGGGAAATTTCCAGCAAAATTCTACACCCTGGTTAATCAATAGAAATCATAAAAAATTTACACTGGCACTGCTCAGCTGAGAGGAGAGACACAGATTTTAGTATTAAGTGGGATTCATGAGCTGTCAGTGCTGGATGGGATGGATTCTTGATAATTTAAAGTATTTAAGTCAAGTCTGGAACTCCTCATAAAGGCCTTGAACAGCGGTTATAGACCTGGTGCTCAATTCATGGAGTCACATTCCCTGGCAGCTCCCCTGCCCTGGCTCGGGCACCTTCTGGGTGACACCTGGATTCCTCTACTTCTTCTACTCCCTCAGAAGAGAGAAGGAGGGAAAAACCTTTCCAAGATAAGAGCAGTGCAAGGGGTAGAAGGCGAAGGCTGATGTGAACAGATGTTAATGCTGCAAGGGAAGGAGCCCTTCAGGAGAGATGGAGAGGGACTTGGGACAAGAAACAGGAGGGAGAGGACACAGGGAATGGCTTCCCACTGCCACAGGGGAGGGTTAGGTGGGATACTGGGAAGGAATTTTTTACTGTGAGGGTGGTGAGGCCCTGGTACAGGTTGTTCAGAGCAGCTGTGGCTGCCCCTGGATCCTTGGAAGTGTCCAAGGCCAGGTTGGAGCAACCTGGGATATTGGAAGGTGTCTCTGCCCATGGCAGCGGGTGGAATGAGAGGATCTTTAATGTCCCTTCCAACCCAAACCATTCCATTAGGTTTTGGCTAAGGGGTCACACAGCTTCCTCTGTGTGAATTCCAACAGCAGAGGTTTGGTAGGGTTGAGAAGTCCAGGAGTTCCCTGCCTGTTATACTTTAATCTTTTTGAGATTTCATCTCGAGCTGTGATGGGAAATTGAAAAACAGGGACCAGCTCCCCGACACAGCCCTGAGCGTGTAGAAAGGCTTCCAAGAGGGGTTCAGTCTTTCCCATGGATGGACTCCTACAAATTTTCCTGCAGACCTGCAACCTCTTTTATACTCAATGCAAGCCTACAAAGAGATGACCTTGGTCCTCTGAGTGAAGGATCCCACTGGAATGGCCCCTGGACCCTCAAAGATGTGCCCACCGCTGGAAGAGCAGAGCTCTACAGAGAGGACTGTAAAGGCTCCTACACTGACATTACATTTAAAACATTCCTGTTAAGGATCTGAGATGTAAACCTTGCTGAATTTATTCTTGCAGGATCCCCAAATCCCTGCCCTGGTAACAGAAGCCCTTTATGAACCTGATCTCCCTGCGAGTGGTTTGTTTCTACGAAAGAATCTGTTTAGTGCTAAGAGTGAGAAAGGTGCGCAGGCTGTGTAAGTAATGGAATCACAGAATCACAGTCACTATGGCTGGATAAGACCTCCAAGATCATCAGGTCCAATCTTCAAGAGTTCCAGTCCATGCAAGAGTGAGATTTCTCACTAATTTTGTACCTAAAAATGATTTTTTGTTGTTGTTTTTGAATGTGTCTTTTTTTGCAAGGAGGAACTGAGAGGCAAAACAGGAAGGCTCTGTAAAAATTCTATAACTCCTACATGTCTCTCCCCTGATAGGGGAGGTCAGTCTTTTAAAGTCCTCGTTTAGGTGAAAAAATACATCAGACTCTTGGCGTATTCGTTCTCCAGGTTGTTTATTCTTTCCTTATCTGCAATTTCTGCACACCAGGCTTTACACCAGCCTGGCGTGAAGGAGAAAGGCACCAAAGAGCCCCCAACATGCAGATTCAAGGTTCTCTTAAAGATAATTCACCCAATTATCACCCGAAACGTACATTATTTTTACTTTTCTACCAATTACTGACTAAACTTCTATTCACATAACTCTGCACTGTGGTAAATCCCAACCAATCACCCTGTGCCACCAACACTGCAGGAGATGGAGGAGATGAAGAAGAAAGAAGTCTAAAAGTCACAAGAATCCTCCATTTTGTCTTCATCTACTTACCATTCTAACAAACCCAAAAATCTACATGTTGTTTTCACCCTGTGATAAACTACACATTATGCTATTATTTAATTTATATACATGAAAATTCTGTCTTATCTCAAAGTCTAGGAAGCCCTCTCCATGGACAAAGGTTAAAAGCAGGATTTTTCAGAGGATTTGGATCTTTAAAACATGCAGAGAATTATTTTCTGCATTCCAGATTCCAACAGGCTCTTACAGGTGAATTATGATGGAACAAATAATTTCCCATTATTTGTCGTTCATGTGCTTTTCTGTCTGTTTTTCATACCCAAATCTCAATGATCCAACTGTGGAGCATCATTCTTAGACCGTGACTTTGACATCTGCCGTGAACTTGAAAATTTTGGGGTTAGGGCTCTCCAGACTTTCCTGTTAATATTTCCCTGTAAAAGTTGTTATGGATCTCACCCATCTGTGTCCTGAATAAAGGACTATCAACCAGGTGAGAAGTGACAGATCCACACAAATCCTTCAGAGCCACCGTCATCCCTGCTCCGGTCCCATTGATTTCCCTGGAGTTGCCAAAAGACAAATAAGATTCAAAAGCATTTTTAGGAGTGGTTTAGATCAGGAAAGTTTCCCAGGTCTCTGCAGGCCTTTATTTAAGAGAGGAATATACCCTGGATTGCATTTCCAGATGTACTAGTTTGATTTCAGAGCAGAGTCAAATTTATACCGGAGTTACACGGCCACAAGGAAGAGAGGGATTGGACAAATTGTGCCTAAAGCCCCAGTGGATTTGAGAGCCTTCTCCAGCAGCTTAGGTAGCTTTACTTTCTATCCTTAGCAACACAGCCCTGCTTAACCCTCCAAGCTGTGGTCAGTAATTTTGAGGCCAGTTTGATTGACAGCAGGTAACCTGTTAACATTTTTCCCTGCCTTTTCCAGTGTGTTTGATCCTGTAGGTGACTGGTTGGATGTGTGGCTTTTCTAAATTATTATTATTCGATTGATTTCATTTTTAATCCCATGGATATTCTGTAAGGAAAGGTCATCTTGAGCCAGAGGGATGAAGTGTTTCAATGTAAGTACAAAATTATGCATTGCGACCTCTCTTATTTCTCTAAAAAGGTGTATTTGGGCAAAGCTGAGAGTTTTCCATTGCAGATTAACAATGGAATTCCCTTCCAACTCTGACCCTTCAAATGGATATATTAAACTTCTCTGCATGGGAATTATTTTTATTTCCTTTTTTTGTGGATATATGGCTTTGTAAGAGAAAATCTGACAGACCCTGTAGGCTGGGGTGGGTAATCAACTCTGTCACCCAAAACTCAAGGAGTAATATTCCTTTAAATTCATTATCCCATCGCAATCCAATGAAATTATTCCCCAATAAAAGCAGTATTGGGAAAGCATGTTATAGTTTGTCCTGTATTTAATTTTTTGTCTGTACTTCTTACAATATGATTTAAAAACTTGAAAAATGTACAAGGGATCTTTGGGAAGCAGTTTAGATTTCTGGGAATGCAGTCAGCATATTGTGGATCACCATTTGTCCAGTGACTACAGTTTGGATAATGGGTTTGTTTGGAAATGATGTTGTTGCTGTTTGAAAGCCTAAGTGTGGGGCTTGTGGAGAAAAAGTTGAACCCACCTTTCTGGAAGCTGTTGGAAAATAGAGAAATGAGATGTTTTTTCCCTGGAAATGATGAGTTGGAGTAATGGATTGACCTTTAACTGGAAAATAAATAAACGAAAAATTGCTTGGTGAAATGTGTATGTGGAAAGAATAAATCATGCTGAAATCTTTGGGGTGTGCCTGGATGTAAAAAAAGCAGGTATTTGTCACAATAATGGTCTTTCAAATGATGCCTAATGTCTTTTCATACCTAGCTAAGCTCAAACTTCCATTTATTGCAGCATTTGCTGTAGTACAATGTGCACAAATATTTCACTTGTAATGGTTTTGTAGAGAAATTCAGCATTTACAGCTTTTTGATTGCTCCAACAGTGACAAAATTCCTATTAATGGCAGTGGACACAAAATTGATTCTCCAAAGAATAAATTGTGATTATCACAGTTATTCAAACTAGAACTTCATTCAGCTGCTGCAAGAGAGGAAACCAAGAGCAAACTGAAGGAACCATTTCATTATAAACACACTTACTGTTTTCTAATTCATTTGTGAGCTCTAAAATATTTCCTTTCTTGTAAGGTATTTTTTGAAAATTACTGTAGAAAACTGATACTAAGAACAGAACTTGGAAAATAAATTGGATGTAGGTGTTTGTAGCCAGAACTCCCTTCTGATTCCTTACTAACAATTCGAATTATTTCCTATCTGTGAGCAGATAAATGACCTGAAGATGACATGTCTAAGTGCCAATTTTAGAATTTCCATTGAAATCTGCATAATTAACTCAGAGTTACTGAGTTAAACACATGTTAAACTGGGGAATTGCTGCTCATGTTAATGAAATAAATGTATTGTGCTCATTATAGCCAATAGTTTAAGATTTGTAAATATAATGTTAATTCTGTTGTTTTCCTTTTGTCAAAATCAAAATGTCTTCTTTTTTGGGCATAATAGTTTCATTCCATGTGAGGTCTGAATTTTTTAGCAACTAGCTTCCATGACATTGGATTTGATTAGGGCAAGTAATAAAGAGTCTTGTCTTCATCAGGACAATGACATTAAAACCACTTGTGTTCAAAATGTGGCTTGCAACCACCAGGCTGAAACACCAAAACCAGTTTATCTTTTAAAGGACACCAACAGGAATTGTGCAGGTGATCCCAAATAATCTCCAATTTTCCCATTCTTTATCAGAACCAAGTTCTGTAGTTCTATTTGATGTCTTGTTCTGTTTGTTATTTGTTTGCATAACTGACAGAAGTTTTTCATTCAGAACTCAGCACATTGTGGCATGGCCTGTTCTAAGACCAGACTGCTCTGCCCCTCAGTGAGATCAGGACTGATGGTATGCTACAAAGTGTAATCACAACATGTAGAAATTCAAGCTTTGTTTTGGTTTTTGTTATGCTCCAGTCCACGGGGTTAAGGGGTTACATGAGAATCTCAGTGCTGTGCTTGTGAAAATAAAGCTGAAGTAATCACTGGCTCTGATAATTTCAGAGAAAACCTCAAAAATATAAGCAAGGAAGACACAAAACTCCAAAGGACAACAATGCACTTTTTGTGGGTTTCGCTTGGGGTCTGACTCATGCTTTTTGTGCCTCAGGGGTGACTGACACTGACTGGATTCCCACTGGAATCTGCAGGACCAGGAAGGAGCAGGGTTAGGGATGAGCAGGGGTCTGGGATGACCAGTGAGGAGCAGGGTTAGGGATGCTGTCCCTGCTGTGCTTCCCTGTATCTGCCTGATCCATGAATTCCTGAGAGTCATTGGCACAATCTGCTCATGATGGAGCTGCTGTGAGGAGCAGAAACCTTGCTCCCACACCAGTCAGGCTCTGATCCTTCCTGACCCAAACAAACCCCACTCTGTTTTTCCTTCTCTTTGTAGCTACCTTTAAGCAAGAGCGATGACTCAGGTGCCTGCTGACTACCTGTCAACCGCCAGCTCCTACAACTATGAGCCGCCCCTCCCCTCCGTGGCTCGGGCCAGCACCCTCACCAAGGTCCCTCCAGCCAAAAAAATAACCTTCTTCAAGAGTGGAGACCCTCAGTTTGCAGGAGTCAAGATGGCCATCAACCAGCGGAGCTTCAAGAGCTTCAACGCGCTCATGGATGACCTCTCCCATCGGGTCCCGCTGCCCTTCGGGGTCCGGACCATCACCACCCCACGAGGAATACACTGCATCAGTGAGCTGGACCAGCTGGAGGATGGAGGGTGCTACCTGTGCTCCGACAAGAAGTACGTGAAGCCCATCAGCATCACCTCCGGGGGACACCGGCCGGCCCCGCCGCGGAACAGTCGCCCCGCCAGCACCATGAGGAGAGCGGCTCAGGAGGGCAAGCTGGAAGATTATTCCACACCTTTTACTCACCATGGCCCCAGAATACCCAAGAAAATCACCCTGGTTAAGAACGGGGAGAGTGGATTCCGGCGCTCCATCATCCTGAACCGCAGAAACGCCCGGAGTTTCAAAACGCTCCTGGATGAGATCACGGAGATCCTGCAGTTCCCGGTGAAGAAGCTCTACACTGTGGATGGGAAGAAGGTAAATATCTCTGGTGCTGGTCAGTTGTTCAAACAGGAGTCACTACATTCCTTGTGATGCAAGTCCTTTAGCTCATGGGTCCAAAAGTTTATCCACATTACCTTAATCCTTTGGGCTTTGTCACGTTAATTGCTTCCCCATTAATTACCCAATAGTTTGATGCAGAAGAATCTTGTTCAGCCACTCAAGAACTTCATGTCAAATATTGTTTGGGGTCAATGGGAAGTTTAATGTTTTACAGTCAGATATAAAACCACTTCTAGTTATAGTGTTTCTCACCTTTTTTTGGGAGGCATGTCCCAGCAGTGGTTCAACTTTTCCATACTTGACCACTGGGAATTCAACAGAACAAGGTGACCCTTTGGTAGCACCTTGTGGTTGCACAGTTCCCCAAAGAGCAGGGTCCTGCTCATTACATGGGTTCCACAACAGAGAAAAGACAAGATAACCAATGATGATAAGATGATAAGATAGCCAACTAAAATGCATTTCAAAATTAAGATTTGAGTGGGATCAAGAGACACTTTTGTATTGATGAATTAGTGAATCTGCTGTGGGGGTAATTCTTAAAATAAATTGAGGGCAATCCCTTCATTCTTCTGTTCCCAAAGGAATTTCCTGTCAAACCTGAGATTCTCTTGACTTCTTCTCCATCTCTTTTTAGCTAATTAACCTTTACCTCCATTTTTTTAAAGGGATCTTATGAGTTATCCTGGCTTGTCCCTGTCCCTACAGTGAATGGTAATTCCCAGCTCCTTTGCCACTTTTCCCACCTTTACAGGGCTGAGTGCCAGCTCCTCAGTGGTAAAAACACAACCACTTGTGGTGTCACTTTCTGAGCCAGATGATTGAAACGACCCAGGGTCAAGTGACCCATTATCCAGGAGGGGAAAAAACGCAGGAATATTTTGCAATAAACTCTTTTTCACCTGGCACTGGGAGAGGAATGTGCAGCAGGAAGGAGGGAGGGAGGGGTTAATTTAAGCCATCCTTCCTGGTGGAAGCACTGTGCCTTATAAAAGAGCTTTCTGCTATTCCCACCAGTCTGGAAAGAGCTTCCAACCAAACCAAATCCTCTGCCAAGATATTTTATAATCTATGGATAGCTAACTAATTTTGCCACTGATTTCTCCATTTTTCAAGACTTGGACTCCTGCTTAGTCCAGATGGATATAATAATCCTTGTGAACTGATAGCAACTCCCTCTTCTTCAATTTGTGAGACTTTTCACTGATTTTTCTAAATAAAAGTTTTGCTTTCTACTTTAGTGCAATCTTAAATTTCCCCTAAATAAATTCCCCAAAATTTTCCTTTAGTCACCATAAACACCAATATTTTAGGTGGGATATGTGCTGAATATGCATTCTGTAAACATAATATCTTCAAGTCAATGATCTTGGAGGTCTTTTCCAACATTCCCATGTTTTCCATTTTCAGAAATGTAGGTGTGGGTCAAACACCATCACTTGATCTCTCCATGGTCCCTTCAGATTCTACTTTTCTAATATGAAAATTTTCATTACTGTTTTGTCAATAAGGAGTTGATTTTCTATACCTTAATAATTCTATTTTCACTCCTTTAATTCCTGTGCAGAATATCACAGTGATAGGTGGTGAGGAGTCCAACCTCAGCAATATCAGCATCTTCCACATAATCAGGAGATATGTGATTATTAATACCTTTCCTGGGAATCTTTTACAGTGAGTTTTTTGCCATTATTAATTATAGTAATTTACCTCCAGCTTTCAAACTCTTCACTACTGTTCATTTAATGATCATTCTTTCTAGGGCTTCCTGTTACTCTAGCTTGGGTGCAAAGCATTTAAAACATAAAAAATTCACTCTGTCTTGAATTTTCCAATCTTTTTCTTACACATTGATTCTCTAAACTATCTCTGTTCTTCTAAGTTTTTTTTGTCATAACTCAGCTTCAGGACCTCTTTTTCTGATACACAGTTGGCTGTGTCTGAGTTTTCACCAGATATAACTGTTTCATTGAGTGAAATTTGTGAATTCAATGCACAATTTTTAGCTTTCATGAAATAACCTCCTTCCACTGGTGCTGGAGTTCAATTTTGTCTGCACATCTTGTCTTTATACTTAAATTTGCATTTTCTGTTAAAGACAATGGAAAGAAGCTTCCATTCTTCCATGATCATTCAAAGATATTTGGATGTTTCATATTTCTTGGGTATTTCCTTTTTTTCTTGCATTATTCTCTTTAAAGAATAATTCCAATTCTCTTTAAATAATTTTGTAAACTTCTTTTATCTCAATTATCTATGTCATTTTTTCCCCATGACTTAGCATAGAGATCTTCCTGGGAAAGAGGGCTAGGATTGAGTGGAACAGTAACTTTTGATATTTATTCCCATATTTGACAGATTAACAGAATAATTTCTAATCAATGCATCTGGTCTACCGATGGATTGGCTTTGTATCTTGCTCAGAATAACAAAATTTGCAGCATTTATTAGCAGGTTCACAATGTCTCTTTTTTCAGCCAGTTTTTCTTTGAATTCTTGAAAACCAAACAATAAAAAGGGGAAAATCTCCTGTCCTACATGTTAATTGATCTTCCAACAATGGAAGAGATGTTCATAGATCTCAGAGTGTTTGCTCTTCAATCTCCTTTTGTTTTTTCTACTACCATAATTCCGGATCTAAACTTAAATCCTAAAAGTAGTTAAATAACCTCTGTTCCAATGGCTCTGTTTTGATCTGCTCCATTTTAATATTCTCACCATTTTGTTGAGTAAATTCAGGACGCTTCAAAATTACACATCTTTATGTGGGTGTAAACTTAGACACACATGGAACAGACTTGTTTTGTGTTCCTTTCATGGAATATTGATATGAGAAAGCTGAGAAAAGTTATTTCTTTGTTTTGTAGTTCACAAATTTTTCCAGCAAACCTCTAGGTTTAATTCAATGATAACTCAAAGTTAAATCATAGAATCTAAAAATTTTAAAGCCCTGATTCCTGTGGAAGTACATCCAGATTGGTTCCATTGGTATTTACATATTTGCATTTTCATTCTAACTCCTGAAGCCTTCAGTTAAGTGAAACCAGTATTTTTAATCCTAAACATGAAACAGATTTCCTACTAGCAAATCCTAGTCCCACTGAAGAAAGTAGGTGTGAAGTGTTTGAACACTCATGTCATCAGCATGGACAAATAGCCCATTTTCCCAAATTAACTAAGATTTTCCTTGCCTAGAAATTTGATGACGATGGGACTGGAGAAAAATTTAATTCAGTTTTTGATAAGCAAAATCCGTTAAATTTTCAGTAAGAAAAGAAGTGTAAATCATAAAGTTTTTTTCAGGTCAAGCCACTCTTTGGTGTTTTCCAGGTGATTAACTGGAAATGATTGGATTAACCACCCAAACAGTGAAATTTGTTATTTAGGTTAACATCGACACACAACTAACTGGCCAGTGAAATTCTGTGCATGTTCTTCCACTAAAATATAGATAATCCTCGACCTAGTTCATTAATTCATTTAAATGTGATTATCTTATAAGGCATTTGGGATGGGGGGGACATTTTACCTGTTGGACCCTCTTTATTAATTATAGGAC
>JAWWMU010000153.1:109936595-109949084 GCA_035048155.1 Cinnycerthia olivascens
GAGGAGGAGGAAGAGACCAAAGAGGAGGAGGAGGAGGAAGCAAAAGAGGAAGAGGAGGAAGCCAAAGAGGAGGAGGAAGAAGAAGGGAAAGTGGAAGAGGAGGAAACAAAAGAAGAGGAAGAAGAAACAAAAGAGGGGGAGAAAGAAGCAAAAGAGGAGGAGGGGGAAGAGAAGGAGGAAGAAGCAAAAGAGGAGGAGGAAGAAGACAAAGAGGAAGAGGATGAAGCAAAAGAGGAAGAGGAGGAGGAGGAGGAGGAAGCTAAAGAGGAGGAAGAGGAAGGGAAGGAGGAAGAAATAAAAGAGGAAGAAGAAGAATTAAAGGGAGAGGAAGAAGCCAAAGAAGAAGAGGAAGAAGCTAAAGAGGAGGACAAAGAAGCAAAAGAGGAAGAGGAGGAAGAAAAAGCAGAGGAAGAAGAAGCAAAAGAGGAAGAAGAAGAAAAAGAGGAAGAAGAAGAAAAAGAGGAAGAGGAAGAAGCCAAAGAGGAAGAAGCTAAAGAGGAGGAGGAGGAGGAAGAAGAAAAAGAGGAAGAAGAAGAAGCTAAAGAGGAGGAGGAGGAAGAAGAAGAAAAAGAGGAAGAAGCTAAAGAGGAGGAGGAGGAGGAGAAAGATACAAAAGAGGAAGAGGAAGAAGCCAAAGAGGAGGAGGAGGAGGAGGAGGAGGAAGAAGCAAAAGAGGAAGAGGAAGAAGCCAAAGAGGAGGAGGAGGAGGAAGAAGCAAAAGAGGAAGAGGAAGAAGCCAAAGAGGAGGAGGAGGAAGCAGAAGGGAAGGAGGAAGATGAAGACACAAAAGAGGAGGAGGAAGCAGAAGAGGAGGAGAAAGAGGAAGAAGGGAAGGAGGAGGAGGAGGAAGAAGGGAAGGAGGAAGATGAAAACACAAAGGAGGAGGAGGAAGAGGAGGAAGGGAAGGAGGAGGAAGAAGAAGAAGGGAAGGAGGAGGAGGAAGAAGCTGAGGAGGAAGAGGAAGAAGGCAAAGAGGAGGAGGAAGGGAAGGAAGAAGAAGCAAAAGAAGAGGAAGATGTGAAAGAGGAGGAAGCAGAAGAGGAGGAGGAGCAAAAAGAGGAAGAAGAAACAAAAGAGGAGGAAGGGAAGGAGGAAGAGGAAGAAGGAACAAAGCAAGATGAGGACGCAAAGGAAGATGAGGGTCAAACAAAAGAGGAGCCGGAATTGGAAGAGGAAGAAAATCCTAAAGAGGAGGAGGAAGAAGAAGCAAAAGATGAAGAAGAGGGAGAAAAAGAGGAGGAAGAAATAAAGGAGATGGAGGAGGAGGAGGAAAAGGAAAAAGAAGGGGAAGACGAAGAACAAGAAGAAGAAGCTCAAAATGAAGAGCAAGAAGCTGAAGAAAAGTCAAAAGGGGAAGATGAAGGTGAAAATGAAGCTGAAGAAACAGAGGAGCCAGAGGATGAGGAAGTTGTGGCTGATGATGAGGCAGAGACATCAGAATGCAAAGGAGATGCTGAAGACTCTGGAACTGACAACAATCCTGAAGGAGATGCTGCAGAAGGAAATGAGGAAGCTGAGCAAGATGAAGCTGAGGCAGAAGATGCAAAACAAGAGTCAGGAGATGAGGTTGAGGAGAAAAACAGTGAAAGTGGTGAGAAATCTGATGAGAATGGTGAGGAACCCACTGGTGATGACCCTGACAATGCAGATGAAAACCATGAAGACCAAGGCAACAACAAAGTTTCTGAGAAAGCCTCAAAGACCAAAGGCAAGAAAACCGGCAAAAGGTTAGAGACTCTGAAAAAATCCACAGCCTTTTCTTGTTATTCTTCTGTCGGAAACTTCTCACAGCAATCCCAGAAGGGGTCTGATGATGAAGAGGAAAGAGTGGATGAAGAGGAAGGAGTAGCCAAAGAGGAAGGAATAGTTGAAGAGGAAGTAGCAGTTGAAGAGGAATGCAAAGGTGATGATAACCCCACCAGCGACCACCCCAATGGAGAGGTTCGAAGTGATGAGAGCTCCAAGCCCTCCCAGATGTATCCTGACAGTGAGGAGGAAGAAGAGGATAAGGAATCTTCAGGTTCTGATCCTCTGGGAGATGAGGAGCAGCCAGATGCTGAAGGTGCAGATCCAAAGGAGGCTGAAAACACTGAGGAAGTTCAGGTCTCTAAAAAAAAAGAAAACTCAGATGAGATTGACCAGGATGACCTGGATTTCTAGAACTGCTGACTAAAAATTGACTTTTTCTTTCTTTCTTCCTTATTTTCTTTCTTTTTAAAAAGTATATTTTCATTACATATTTCAGTATCTGCGGTGAGTTGAGCCCTCGTAATCGGCTTTTCCTCTGAGTTAAATGTGATAAACTCGATCTTGAATCCAGTGAGTAATGTTGCAATTACCTGCCCTCATTTCTAGAGGGCTAGTAGCTCATTAATATCCTGTGGTCTCAATAGATAAGTGGTTTGGGGAAAGGGAAGGCTATTTTGTTTGGGATACCTTCTAGTTCCCACCCTTTATGCCATGCTGTTTGCTGCTGGAGTGATCTGTGGCTCTGCTGGGCATCGTCTCTGTGTGACTTTGGGATGCCTTTCACCTGTTGCACGCCATTTTCCTGGAGAGATTGCCAATCCACAGAAACACGACACAATTGGGATTCATTGCCAAAGTCTGGTCAGAGCCCACAGAGATGTACATTCATCTTCCTCCCCACCCTGTAGTATACCATGTATATTCTTCTTGCCCTCACCTACCCCACTTCCCTTGCACCCAGAAGAAAGGGTCTGAGATATCAAAGATTTTTTCCCCATTTTCCCTTTCTTTCTCCCTTTAATAGATGTTGAGCTCATTCCTCATTTTGCTGGAAGCCTCAGCATGGAGGAAGGTCTTTCCAGCAGATCCTCTTCCAGATTCCATCTTTATACTGTGCTCATCGCTGTAGTGGTAGATAAAAAAGATGAGTTCATTCACCCTATCAGGTCTCTGAGAAGTGTTTGAATGCAATATTGACCAAATTAGGGGTAGATCTAATCCCTTGTGATGTCCTTTACTATGCCAATGATGGTATCGAAGCACTTTACAAGCATCTGGGATCCCTCAGACAATTTTGCACAAGGCCCTGTTCTGGAGCTAACAGGATTTGCAATGGCTCAGTGCCCCATCCTTGCAGACAAAATTTAAACTAATTTTCCCTTTAACATGGAAAAGCTTTGGGCATTTGTGCTGCAGCAAACAGCTGGAAGAGGCTGAAGCATTTATTGGAGAGCAGAGCTTGGACTTTACAAACCACAATAGAAGTGCAAACTTAGCAACTGTTTTTTACCAGATTGTAACTTTTTTTTTTTTTTTTTTTTTTTTTTGGCTTCCACTGAGGAAATATAAAAATTTGTGAATAAATGCCCAACTAATGCCCGGAGAAGTTTGACCATACCTGAGCTGCATACTTGTGTAAATCTCTTAGGGACACAGTTCATTTTATCAAAAATTTGCAGGGAGAATGAAACAGAGAGGTTGAAAACAAAATGCCTTAAATTGTATGGAGAAAAAGTATGTGTGCAGTGTTGTGTTGGGTTTGTGAAGTTGTATGCAGACATGTTTAAATAATCAGCATTCCAAATTAAATAATTCCTGTGGTTTTCATTTCTAGAATACATTTCTCAAACTTACAGCCAGAGATAAGATTGCACTTAGTGAAGAACTGAGTTCACCTCCAGAGGCAAACACCTAAATCTGGGTGTCTGAGGAATAGAGAAGTTTGGGAGAAGTCAGTGGGGAGCTGATTCTCAGCTAAGCTGCTCCCAAAAAGGTTGACAGTGCCTCCAGGGTGATCATCCAGGGACAATAGCATCATCCTCAAGACGGAGAAGTTAAAATAACCTTCCTCTGAAGAAGTTCAACCCTGTCTGTGAGCCTCATGGAATTCCAGAATGGTTTGGGTTGGAAGGACCTTGAGCATCATCTGGTTCCAACTCCCTACCATGGACAGAGACCCTTTTCATTATCTCAGGTTGCTCCAAGCCCTGTCCAACCTTGGACACTTCCAGGGTTGGGGCAGCCACAGCTTCTCTGGGCAGCCTGTGCCAGGGCCTCCCCACCCTCACAGGAAAGGATTCCTTCCCAATATCCAGCCTAAATCTCCTGTCTTTTTACTCATGAAGACCACCAAGCCCAACTGTTAACCCAGCACTTCCAAACGCACCACTAAACCATGTCCCCAGGTTCTACATCATGTATAGAACCCTTTTTGCTTCATAATCAGCTTTGTGACACGTCACTCAGTGCAGGATTCCAAAAAGAACTGAGCTTGGTAGTCACAGCTCTGATCTTGACATGAGGCATGGGCTGGAAGTATCACATGTTGAGTGAACTCTAAACATTCCTGGTAAGATATTTTCCCCTGAGCCACCCTCCAGATTCTCATCATAACCAGCAGGGAAGAGAGGGGCACAGACTGTGATTCATCTGGTGCAGGCAGCTCCTTTAGAAAGAGGGGGGCTACACTGCCAGCAGGCACATTTCTATCAGCAGAGAGCACAGAGAGCCTAGACGGCTTCCTCAGATGAAAATCGCAGAACCACGAAATTATTACGGTTGGAAAATACCTCCAAGACAATCAAGTCCAACCTGTGACTGACCCCACCTTGTCACCCAGCCCAGAGCACTGAGTGCCATATCCAGTCATTCCTTGGGCACCTCCAGGAGTGGGGACCTCACCACCTCCCTGGGCAGCCCCTTCCAAAATGTCTCATATGGGAAGAGCTGATCTCACTGTAGCTACTCTAAAACATCTTAGGTTGATCACTTTCAGGCTGTCAGGCAACAGCTTAAGCCAGTCATCTCATGGAAGTTTTAAAAGTGGTTTTTTTTACCTCCAAGATCACAGTGGGATTGGCTTCAAACTGAAAGACTTTGGGTTAGATATTCGGAAAAAAATCTTTCTGTGAGGGTGGGGAGGCCCTCGCGTAGGTTGCCCAGAGAAGCTGTGGGCTGCCCCTGAATCCCTGGAAGTGTCCAAAGCCAGGTTGGAGAGGCCTTGGAGCAACCTGGGATAGTTGAGGTGTCCCTGTCCACAGCAGGGGGTAGAATGGGGTGATCTTTAATGTCCCTTCCAGCCCAAACCATTCTGGGATTCTATGATTGCCTTTCTGTGCTATTGCTAAAAGCCACTGCTGGAACTTAACAGGTTAGGGAAAGGGCAAACTTTTCCCAGGATTTCTCCTGCAGCTGCTGGCTTTGATCACTTTAAAGCTGCTTACACAGTCAACGCCACACCCTTCTCATGTTGAATCAGTCAGTTCCTCACCTGCAGCACAGGCAAGGAGAAAGAAACTAAAAGGAGTGCAGAAATGCAGTTGTCAAACCATGAAAACTGAAATCACCGAAGTCCCTGCCCAGCTCATATCTGTGCTTGTCACCGTGTCTGGGCAATGACTCACACACATGCCAGTCGTAGTCAGGGCAGAGTGAGCTCTGCTCACCAAAATCCCCACTCAGAGGGGCTGGGGGAGCAGCCAGTGGGGACCTAGAGACAGATGCTGCTGAAGGAGGTGTCTCCTTCCTCCACTATTCTCACCCAGGATCAACCAGAGCATCCGTGAAGGAGCAACCAGCTGAAAAGGATCCCTGGCAGCCACAACCCTCGCACTTGCACGGCTTCCAGCCTTTGGATTTCCCCTTGGCTGCTGTGACTCAGGCGCCTGTCGGGTCTTGCAGCTTCCCCTCTCCCTCTGACAGCACGGGAACACCTGTTCCCAGCCAGCTCCAGGGCTGTCACGTTCGTAGGGGCTGGGGAGATCACTCCTGTCACCACCTGGAAGGGATTACAGCTGCTGTCTTTCAGCAGGGCTGAGAAGGAGGAGGGAGCAGAGATGACGTGAGGCTTGCACAGCTGTACTTCGTGTTTTCCCCGTGCTCCTCTGCCTGGCTCTGGGGTGGTTGTTTATGTTTCTTTACCAGCCAGACAAATTGCTTCTTGATGTGCCTCGGTTTTGTTTGCCTATTGGGTTTTGAAGTGAGAAATAGCCAGTGGAAGATGAGGGGGAGCGTGGTGAGAATTCACGCGCAAACCACGGAAATGAAGGAAATGTGCTTTCCAAAGCTGAGGTCTTTGCAGACATGTGTGAGCAGACTCCTCTCACTAATGGAGAGCAATAATCCCCCTTTTCTGGTGGCTCCTTGTTGACATAGTGCCATATTTAGCTCCAACCACTTGAAATCCCAGCTGCCTGACAGGAAAGGGTGGTTTGTGGTTATTTCTGAACCTCAGGCTCCTCCAGTAGGTTTTGCTCTGGAGGGCAGGGAGAGTTTCCAAGCTGGCTGTGGATGTGCCCTGCAAGCTCCCTCTTTTTTTAATTGGAAGGTGGAGAACTTGCACTGCAGGGCTTGGTGGCTCCTTGGCAAAGTGCAGGAACCAGTGCTCTCCCTGGATGGGATCACTCAAATCCATGCACACATCAAGCTCCAGGCATTTGGGAGGTGCAGTGTTTTCCTCCAAAAGTGTGACACTCCTTTCCTGGGAGTGAATCCATCATTCCCACTGCTCCTCCAGAGAGGCACTTCCTCATGGGTGCAGGAGGAGTGATTAGGACGTGGGATAAAGAATACATAAAACTGGTTTTTAAACTCTCACCAGGCATTACATCCTTGGCCCCACTCAGCCCCTGCAGTTTGCCATGCTCCAAGTGGGATACCTTGAGCCAAACAGTTGGGAAAGGGTGTCTAAAGAAGGCTTGAAACAAACACAGGCTGCTTGGGGCTGTGGCATCTCTTGCCTTCTCTTCTGTTGGAGCTGCCTTGCTTTTGGTGAAAAATTTTCCCAGAGTTGAAGGATAAAGACAGCAGAGGTTCATTCTGCACTTTTGAATGGTGAATGACCCAGTCTTTTAAATCCCAGAAAAATGCCAAATGCCAAGACATCTCCTGAGCTATGTCCATCCAACATAGCCTTTCTAGGATGTTACTCAGCTAGGGATTCCCTAATTATTCCAATCCTTACTTTTTTGGTGTGGTCAGCTAGGTTTGTGCACATCTTCTACATGCCAAGAGAAGAGAGGGATTATTTAGGGAGGAACTCCTGATATCCCAAACCTCATGCTAAAGGCAGAAGAAGAGGTATTTTCTGTGATCCTCTAGAAAATATGTAGCCTGGAGAAGTTTATTTTCTCATGCCCCTAAGCCACAGACCCCATGACCTTGTCAGACTCAAGGAGCGACCTCTGTAACCCCGCGGCCGCTTCTAATTTTAACTCCCTGCCCTCTGATCCGAGCACCAGGGTTTGTGCAGCTCCAACAGGAAGCATCCCTGCCGACCTTTCTAATTCCAGGAGCTTGATGCTTGCTTATCCCTGCAATCCACAGGAAAACCCCTACCTAAGAGCCACCTGCACCGTTCGCAAGGAACCGTGTTTTGCTGCAGCTGAGAGGATCCAACCCTGCTTGGAAAAGGATGTGTTTATTCTCAGCCCTGTGGTGTGAAAGCTGGAGTGTGAGGGTGGAAAGGTCAGGCTGTGACAGGCTGGTGGGGTTTTTCTTTTTCTCCTCAGTAAAAAGGGCTTTGCCTACTGCAGAGTCCTGGCAGACAGACGTGACATGTATTAACCTTTCAGGTCTTGCATAAAGGATGGTGCTGAGGCTCATTTTCCAGTTTTAAAAGAGCTGAGCCAGGCTCTTTCAGGCCTGTGACAGAGAGGGAGTGGGAGTAGGAGCAAGGTCAGGACAGTGCTTCCTAAGCGGATGGAAATGCTTCCCTGTGGTGCCTAATTAGTCTATTCCAGCACAGAAATCCTCCCCCTGCACCAGGCCTGACCTGGGACTTCTCCCTGGTCCCAAGGGTAGTCCAGCCTTAGGGCAGTGGATACTTTGGGTCCTGTTCTGGAACTCCTGATCCCCTTGCAGAGAAGGCTGTAGGACTCAGGCTCATCCAACAAACACCATCTTTCCCATTGCTATCCCAAAGCATCCTCTCCATCACAGCAACCTCAGTCACTCAAGGCTAATTCCGTGTCAAGATTCATGAGCGGCATGGGTAAGTCTCTGCAAAAAACTCTTTGTTGTGCACAAAAACATTTGAAGAATGATTTATGGGTTGCTAAATATTCAAATTTGTGTATTTCTTTTTCTGGTATCAACTTCTTCCCCAGTTATCCAGAGCAGGAACTTTACTGAAGTACAAGGAACCAATTCCTGCTCTTGAGAATCTCACTGAGCAGTAGGACTCACTCTCCTTAAGGAGTCAGGAGCAGGCAAGGAATGCAACCAGGTTTGGCTCTCTTGATGCCTTCTGGAGGCTGACCTGGGACAGAGACCAGCCAGAGCAAAAGGATAAAGTAGGGATTTATTAAAAGGCTTCACTGGGAACACTTGGGCAGCACAAGAGCCTGGCTGAGCCATACCCAATATGCACGCCAAAATGGTCACAAAATGGGTGACTGATCACAAGGTCTCACACTTTTATAAGTTATGGTCCATTGGCATATTGGAGTTAATTGTCCAGTTATAGCTTCAGGTTATGAAGCTCCATCCCCCTTGTTTTTTCTTCTCATTTCACCATTGTTTTTGTTCTTGGGCCTGAAATTTGTATCAGTTGCCCTGGGTCCCAATCTAGAGAAGGAATTGTTTTGTTTGTCTACTCTGTGAAGAGAGCTTAGTAGCACTGAATATGAAACCCAGAACCACACACTAAAACAGCACAGAATCTGAAAAATATGGAAGCTAAAACTTAAGGCATCGCTCCCTCTGTTTGTCCTGGGCTGCAGTCCCTCCCTGGCTGTCCCTCCTTGCATCAGACACCTGATTCATCAAACCCCAGGGAGGGCAGGCACAACCCAGTGCTGCAATCCCTGCAGGAATTCACAGAGTCACGGAGTGCTTTGGGTTGGGAGGAAGCTTAAAGCTCACCCAGTGCCACCCCCTGCCATGGGCAGGGACACTTTCCTCTATCCCAGGTTGCTCCAAGTCCCATTCAACCTGGCCTTGGACACTTCCAGGGATAGGGCAGGATAATGCTCTGCTCTGGGTAGGAAAATGCATCAAGTTGTCCTTGGGGAAGGACACAACCCTTCTGCTCTCTCACTTTGTGGGCTGTACCAACCTCGCTGACCCCACGCACCAGCTAAGGTGTATTTGGGGAGTTTCAAGGCTTTCCTTGATCTTTATGGTGACATCAGACATGTTAGTTCATTTGAGTTCGTTCACACGATGGAGCAGAAAGGGAGCAGAGATTTCACACTAAAATCTGCAATGATTTGAAGAATGGAGGGTTTGCTGTTAATAAAAATATCCCTTTGCTTCTGACAACCCAGGTTACATTTTATGGCAAAAGCCTTGATCTCTTCCCCATCTCCCACCTTGTCCCGAACCTAACCTTGAAGGCAAACACCCATCAGTCCTAACATGCTGTATTTAACTTGGTTTCCCAAGAGCCCTGGAGAGTAAAAAGAGAACCACAGGATCATAGAATGATTGGGAGGGACCTTAAAGATCATCCAGTTCTGACCCCCCAGCCATGGGCAGGGAATAGAAGGAGTAACCTGAAGACAGAGCACTAATGCTTCTCCCAGAGGTAAAGAGTGTTTCATTCAGACCTGGCGCCGTACTGCAGAGCTGAAAATTCCATCCCAAGAAGACAAATTCACATCAAGAGTAAAATTTTGGAAGTTACCAGTGTAGTAATTTAGCTTTCTGAGCAGTAATATAGTAACTTAGTTTCCAGCCCGGGGGATGCACTTCATAAATAAGAAAACTTAAGGAATAAGACCAAGCTAGTGAGAGCTCTGGCAATATTAGCCCACCACAGCAATGAGTGCTGGGAGGGAAGGAGAATTGAGGAGAAAAATGCACCTCTCACACGTGGGAGATGTTTCTTATCTCCTCACTGCCTACACTGAACTGCAAGGATTGGGCTACATCAGATGTCTTTTGGAGCTGTCAGCCAGTCCCAGCAGGGGACCACATCTAATCTCATCAGGTCTCACCTTCCTGTGACATCTCTGAGCAAGGAAAGAGGATTGTGCATCTCTGGCCACACCCTGGATTCACAGCACGTGTGGGAGGACTCTGCTGGAGAGGAAGGACAGAAGATAGGAAAAAAATCAACCCCCTGTCCCCCTCCTCTCACTTCCCTGTCGCTCCTCCCTGTCTCTTCCTGTCTGGCGATCCGAGCAGATACCAACCTTTTCCCAGCAATATGACAGAAATCCAATGTTCCTCTTGGGCTCGGGGCTGTTCCCCACCAGGGAGGCAGGGAAGACACCAAAGAGAGCTGGGAGAACCCAGGGCCTGCAGCCACAGAAGAAAAGGAGAAGAACAGAGCATCCGCCCCCAAACAGGGCTCTGGAAACATAAGCAAGTACAGGAGTCTGAGCCTCTTTTCCAAATCAGGAGTGGTTCTAACAATCCTGCTCTTGGTTTTTGTCATGCTGGAGCAGACCATCTTGTGGAGAATGAAAGGGTGGATTTGTATTAGTTCCATTAATAATCATGAACTGGAATTCAGATCTGTGCTAATTGCATCTGCAGCTGGTGCTAGGATGGGAAGACTTTTACAGTTTCCTGAGTCTCAGGATCTCAAGAGACAACCCCATGAGCTGGGTGTCATAAAAGGGTCTTATTGATTTGTGGGGGTGATCCACAGAGAGAGGAAGATCCATTTTGCTCTGGCATGGACATACAAACCTGGAGAGGAATTTGAAACAACACCACTGCCTACACGTTACCTGTAGGTGAGGCTTTGTGAAGCCTTACCTATCAGTAACACCTACAGGCTGATATTTCTCCAGTCAACATATTCATAGGCCATGGTCATCATAGAATCATGGAATGGTTTGGGTGTGAAGGAACCTTAAAGCTCATCTTGCTCCACAAGGAGGGACACCTCCCACCATCCCAGGTTGCTCCAAGCCCCATCCAACCTGGCCTTGGACACTTCCAGGGATCCAGGGGCAGCCACAGCTTCTTTGGGCACCCTGAGCTTCTCACCACCCTCAGAGGGAAGAATTTCTTCCCAATATCCCATCTAAGGATCTGGTTAGTGTTTTCAGAGCAGGCTATGCCACGCACAGTCAGCGAAAACAGACACAGGAATGTTCTCTCAAGTCCCACCAGTGTCTTCCAGTCAGGGGTGTTGCAGGGAACTGAACTCTTGAGGGGTCTCAAGATGTCCCATCTGGAAGGTGTTTTTCTTGGCATAACTTATCCATGGGGAGAACATGATCCTCCATGGTAATGCCCTAGCTACTGGAATATCCAAGCTTTTCCATACACCCTTGGATAGCTTGATGACAGAAAACCAGTGCAGAGTACCTCTGGATTAGTGCCCTTTCCTGTAACACAAAAAATACAGGTTCAATCTCCATATGGAGCTGTTTTAACATGGGCATTCAGGCAGTGAGGATAGAGGGTCTAACTGCTCAAAAGGCAAGGAATTCCTTCCTCCTGCTGCACAAATTTGTGCAAGAAATGAGCTGGCACCTTCGGTGTGCACCGTCTGGATCAATCCCCAAAGGTAAGCAGGTAGGGACACGCTCTGCTGGTGAATCCCAGCAGGGTTTAGGGGTGAGTAAGCTCCTCACTGATCAACACTGCTGACAACCAGGCGGCTCCAAACATGTCCTGAAATGGAGAAATTTGTATGTGGTGAGGACTGGACTGATGGGAATGAAAAGCCACCAGTGCACCTAGGGGTAGGTGGCAGCAAACCATTCCTTTTGGGAATTAACTACTCTAAAGGTTTGTAGCACTGAAATCCCAGGAGAGATGAATAGCACAGGGCATTTGTTAAGCTCAGGGAATCCAGAACACAAATTTTTTGAAGAGTCAGACTCACAATTTTTCTTTGTCCCTGATGAAGCAGAAGCAATGTGCTCAGCAGAGCTGGGCATTGTCCTCTGCTCTTTGGTAAACAGGAATAGGGCCCAGGGAATGGCTGGAGCTGTGCCAAAGAGGGCTGAGTTGGATGCCAGGAATAGGTTCTCCACCCAGAGGGTGTCAGGCACTGGAACAGCTCCCCAGGGAATGGCGACATTCCCAAGGCTGCCAGAGCTCCAGGAGTTTGGACAACGCTCTTAGGGATGGGATTGTTGGGGTGTCTGTGCAGGGCCAGGAGCCGGATCAATGATCCTCGTGGGTCCCTCCCAGCTCAGGATATTCTGTGATTCTACAAGAGGAGGAGAGAAAGGCCACTGCAAAAACAATGGAAGTCTCATCTAAAGACTGAGGAATTGCCTCCCAGTTTGGGGAATGCTGGGTGAATGTTGATGGGTGATGAAGCTTCACCATGCCTTCCTGCAGATCCTGTCTCCCTGCTGGAGTCACCCATTCACAGGTGGACACAGCAGGGAAAGAGCACAGCAATCCTCATCCTTAGCAGCTGTAAGGGCACGTGTAACCTCAGGTCTATACAAATCCCTGCAGTCCAGCTCCTTGGACACCCATGCCATCATTCCATCACTTCCTTGAATCCATAAATGCACCCAGCCCTCTGTCCTGGGTTGATGCTAAATTGTATCCCCATTCGTCTGTTTAGCTCAGAAATAAGTTTTGTACCTTTAAAAACTG
>JAWWMU010000153.1:109952196-109964690 GCA_035048155.1 Cinnycerthia olivascens
TCTTCTCTTCTCTTCTCTTCTCTTCTCTTCTCTTCTCTTCTCTTCTCTTCTCTTCTCTTCTCTTCTCTTCTCTCTCCAGCCATGAGCTGCTCCCCAAATGGGTGACAATGGCCTTTCAGAAGCCCAAATCCCTCTTGGCCCTTGTCTCCTGTCCTCCAGCGTCGAGGCTGTGCCCACACTGCAGACTGTGGACATCCTCTCTGAGGATCCAAAGGGATTGTCCTGGGCATGGCACAACCTGGCAGTGAGTCAGCCCAAAATGACAAGGGAAGAGAGGAAAGGTGATAGGTGGCACGAAATGGGGTGAGTGAACTGTCAGAGAGGAGCAGCTCAGTGCAGGCACACCCAAGGGAGAGCTGCTCTTGGTCACTGCAGAGGAGGTGGGTGTGAAGTGCTCCTCCCAAAGCTCCAGGATGGAGAACGCCTGTATCACTCCAGCTCTGACTGGCGCTGAGATTTAGGGTGAGTTTTGAAGCTGTAAGGTTGAGAAAAACAGATTTTCTGGCTGCCTTAGTTCCCTGCACACACTGAGAAATCCCATAAGCATTGTACCAGGCTGAAATTGCTCTCTGGGCAGGAGAAGGCTCCAAATTTGCAGGCTGAATATAGTCATAGCGCTGAGAAGATGGAGATCTCAGAGGATGTTTTATTATGTTCCTGTTCTTCTCCCGAGCAGAGCACCTATTCCTGGTGGTTTGGAGAAGGACAGTAATAAAAGAATCAGAATAACTGTTCTGAATAGTGTGAAAATAGTGTGAAAACTTTTATCCTGCTCTTGGCCTGGTTTTTCCCTCCTCAATGCCTCTCTGAGTGCTTTTGTTGGTTGATAGCCTCAATGTGGGACTGAGGATGTGGGTGTTCATTCAATAAATACCAAGGGGACTTGAAATGGGCATTTTCCTGCCCAGGAGGACCCAGGCTCCTTAATTCCACCTGCCTGGGATTTGTGTGGGTGGGAGTTGGGTGCTGGGGAGATCAGGAGGTGACTTCCCTGTGGTTGTCTCATGGTGATGATGGCAAGTTTCTAACAGAGGAATCAAAAAATCCTGGAATGCTTTGGGTGGGAAAGGACCTTAAAGCCCATCTCATTCCCTGCCATTTGCAGGGACACCTCCCACTACCCCAGGTTGCTCCAAGCGTTGTCCAACCTGGCCTTGGACACTTCCAGGCACAGAAGACCACTGTTCCTTGTGTGATTTTATAGATTTAGCCCTCAGGATGTGGTTTGTTATCATCATTCTTGCATCAGTGGGATGTGACCTGCAAATCCTCACCCTGGGCTATCCCAGAAAGAGGCTATGAAGAAAGAGGAAAAGGGATGGCCCAGGTGTCCTGGACTCATCCATGGGGATATTTTAGCTGGAAAGTGGAGCTGCAGACAGGAAAATGGGAGGAATAAAGCTCAGGACAGAGCTGACATGAGCTGTGGGATGATCAGAGCCACCAATTTTTCAAGACATTCAATATTATTTTAAACTGCAAGGAGGCATTAAGGGATCATGGATGTGATGTGACTTTCCTGAAACCAGTCTAGGCACAACCCAATTCCTGTCTTTTGAGCTGTTCCCACCATCTCCCATCCTATCTGTAAGCAGAGCCTCATATCAGCCCTAAAACCCAGCTGCTGCCAGTCAGGAAAAAAATATCCAGTGGCAAGAGTCAGGTAAAGAAAATCCAGTGGCAAGAGGTCTTCACATACCCTGGTGGTAAGGCCTGGTGTTAAAACAGAAATAAAACATGGTCCCTGCTTAATTTAAAGCAAACATTTGCCATTAAAACAAGTTTCAGTTATTAAAATTCATTACATAAAGGAGTAGCAGCCTGAATTAACTTTCAGTTGAACTATTTACCCAAGCTGAGAGACTCTGATGCTCAATTTTCCGTTTCAGTCTTGCTGGGGGTGATATAAAACTCCCCATAACCTCCGTGGCCTGGAAGAAGCCACGCTCAGTCAATACCCCCTCAGAATGACAGGTCCCAAATCCCACTGCAAGCTGTGATGGATTGTCCGGGGATAAGATTTCATCCATCTCCTGCTTTCAGAGGGGAGCTGACACGAATAATTGGTGTCACTTTTGCTGGGATTGTGCCAAATGCTGACAAAACAGTTCCTAATCAGAAGAGCTGGGATTTGTGAGCTGGACAACAGGGAGGTGTCATTGTGGCAGTGAGCTCGAGGGGTCTCAGCTGGCTGGGACACAGTGGGATCTTGGCTGGTGCAACAGCTCGGGGTTGTGGCAAAGGTTGGTGGCACAGGCTTGGTGAGAGCTCTGAAAACATGGAAACTCAGCTAAAGTCTCGCCCTGAGTCCTGGAGAACTCAGGAATTTAGAAGGAAAGGCATCAGTCCCTTTTTCTGCAAGTCAGCCCTTAATCCTGTCTTGGAAGACCCACAGGATGCTGCCATGCAGGATGGGGAAACATTCTTTGGTGCTGCATGACTGTATATGGTTTCAACCCTAAAAATCTGATTATTTCTACAGTCCTTCAGGAGTGACAGGGATTAGTGAATTTCTCAGCATCCCAAAGGGAGTCTGGATCCAGGGCCTGACCCTGTTTTCCCACAAAACTCCTCCTGCACCACAGCCCCCACAGTTTTGTTGCAGCCACTGTTCCCCACCTGCTTTTCACCGAGAGCAGGATGTGCCTCCAGCCCTGACTCAGCCCCCAGCACCAACAAAACGTAGCAGGGATAGGGAGTTATTCCCTGGGAAATTGATCCACCCTGACAGGCTCCTGGGATAAATCAAAGTTATCTCTGCTAAGCTGGAGGGGGGGTGACTGATACCACAGGATGTGTCTCACTGAAGAGTTTCAGGCTGTAAGAGGGATTCACCCAGTAAAAACACACATTTCCATCCTTAAGAACTTGGACTTGGAGACACATGAATAGGGGGAGGGTTTTTTCCACGTCCCCATGGCTCTAAAAGGTTGCTTAATTGTCCTGCTCCTCTCCCACTTTTCCTTCGCCGCATTGTTAGCGTTATCAACAATTCCCATGCTATAGCACCACGCAGGAAAATAATTCCACACCTGGCACTGGGCTCGTATCCTGTCTGCAGGGGCCACAGGGCGAACAATCGGGTCTGCACCTCCCGAATGGCACCGAGCACGGAGCGGGGAAGGAAACCTGGGGCAGCGGCACAATTGGCGGGGAAGCATCGGCCGCGCTCCGGGTAAGAATTTTGGCAGCGGTCGGATTTGCTGTCGGAGCTCTGGGCTGGGATTTAGGGACACGCGTGCGTTGGACGCCCTCTGCTGCTGATAAATGTGAGTTTATCGTGTTTCTCTTTCAGGATGCAATTCCAGGCCAGAGCCAAGGTTACAGAATCATGGAATCACAGAGTCCGTAGAAACACGGGGTCGTAGAATCACAGAACCATGGAATCATGGAGTCACAGAGCAGCAGCATCATAGAAAGAACCATGGAATCGTGGAATCATAGAGACAGGAATCACAGAATCATAGATTCATATCATGGAATCATAGAGCCAGGACATCACAGAATCATAGAACCATGATACCATGGAATCATGGAGTCATGGAATCATGGAATTTTAAAGTCATGACGTTATAGAATCATAAAGCAATGACATCATAAAACCATAAAATCATAGAGCCAGGACATCACAGAATCATGGAACCATGGAACAATAAAATCATTACATCAGAGAATCACAGAGCCACGACATCAGAGAATCACAGAATCACAGAACCACGGAATCAGAGAATCATGGAATCATAGAATCAGAGCCATGACATCATAGAATAATAGAACCATGATACCATGGAATCAAAAAATCAGAGAGCCATGTCATCATAGAATTGTAGAACCATGATATCATGCAATCATGGAATCATAGAGCCATGACATCACAGAATCATGGAATTATAGAGACATGACATCACAGAATTATGGAATTAGAAGGCCATGACATCACAGAATCATGGAATTAGAGAGCCATGACATGACAGAATCATGGAATTAGAGAGCCATGACATGACAGAATCATAGAATTATAGAATCAGAACCATGATGTCATAGAATCACAGAACCATGATGTCACAGAACCATGATAAAATGGAATCATGGAACAATACAGCCATGACATTATGGAATCATAGAGCAATGACATCACAAAATCACAGAATCATAGAGTCAGGACATCATTGTATCCTAGAACCATGATACTGTGCAATCATGGAGTCATGGAATCATGGAATCATAGAGCCGTGACATCATAGAATCATAGAGCAATGACATCATATAATCATGGAATCATAGAACCATGGAATCATAGAACCAGGGCCATGACACCATAGAATAATAGAACCATGATATCATGGAATCATAGAATTATGGAATCATGGAATCATAGAGCCATGACATCATAGAATCATAAAGCCATGACATCACAGAATCATAAAGCCATGACATCACAGAATCATGGAATCATAGAATCAGAGCCATGACATCACAGATTAACAGAACCGTGATACCATGGAGTCACGGAATCATAGAATCATGGAATTATGAAATCACAGAATCATAGAACCATAGAATCGTGGAACCACAGAATCATGGAACCACAGAATCATGATATCATAGAACCATAGAATCACAGAATCATAGAGTCACGGAATCATGGAATAACAGAATGACAGAATGGTTTGGGTTGAAAGAGACTGTAATATTCATCTCATTCCAAACCCCTGCCATGGACAGTTCTGGTTTTACATGAGCATAAAATATTAACAACAGTATGGGATGGAAGGGCCCTTTAGGCCATGCCCTACCCCCAAAACAAAATCATTTCTGCTTGAATTCTGATTGTTGAAACTTTATTCCATCTTCTTCTTAAACCTTCTTTTGAATGATATTTTCTCCCTTCTCCATTCTGTTCCTCCACCAGTTTAACAGCATGGTCAGTTGACCTCCAGTGCTGCACCCCAGTAGTACAAATGCAGCCATTGGCTCTGAATTCCTCAGTGGCTCATCCAAAATTTCTCTTTTCCCAGAAAAGCTGTGGCTGCCTTACCCCTGGAAGTGTCCAAGGCCAGGTTGGACAGGGCTTGGAGCAACCTGGGATAGTGGAAGTTGTCCCTGCCCATGGGATGAGTCTTACGGTACCTTCTAATCCAAAGTTTTCTAGGATTCTGTGATTGAGGCCCCCACAACCATCACCCCAGTATCTCACAAAGTTTCTGAAATTCTGAAAAGTCTGGCTCAGCTTTGTCTCCCAGGACCAGGACTTTCTCCATCTCTGGATAGCATAGGTAAAGTTGAGAACACAGACCTGACCTTTCAGGCTGAATCTTCCTCCAAAACTTCTCCATTTTCATTGACTGGGCTGGCAGCCTCCTGGGGTTACCTGATCACTGGAGAGGAAGAATATGCTCCTCAAAATATGTATTTTGTTTTGGACAAAGGCTTAGAATTATGTGATTTAATAATTGTGGCTGTGTCACAGGAAATTTATCCAGGCTGAAATATGTTTGGTGACCTATGCAGACAGAAAACATCCTTCGTTTTCTATTGGTATCAAGATTTTTTAACTGAAACTTTTAAGAAATCCCTTTGTCAATTCAATTCCTCTTCCTCTCCAACCGTACTGTGTTGCCACAGAGCAACCTAAGGGAGCACATGTCTGAGAGAAACTGCTTTCTGGGGTTTCATGAGAACACACACCTTGTGGACTGATTTCTGGAGTCCTGGAGTCAGAAACAGCATCCAGGCTGTGCTCTGACTGATTTTTGAAGGCACACTGGCCCTGTTTCAACACCTTGGTATCCAAGAAAAATGTTTAGAGAATCAAAGATCCAAAGTTTAGGTGTCCACTCTGGATCACTTTAGTGTTGTAGAAAAACTTCATCCTCACCTGTCTGTTGATAAAAGCAGTCAGGAGGATTAGGGAAAGTTTAGGTTCAAAGTCCTCATCCTAGAGGTTCTTTAGACCAACATCTGTTAATTGCACCAAGGTGTAATGGACCCTAGGATGAGCCAGGCTGTGTTCAGGGGTCCTTTACTCCACACATGACATTTACCCAACCTTTGGGCCTTTCAGAGCCTCTGTCACTTGGGGAGTACCTGTGAAGGAGCTTTGATAGTGGCTTGCTCCCACAAACAGTCAAGGTACCTGTAAAGAGCAGGATTCTATTCAGGACTCTCAGCTGCTTATGACCCCTTCCCACCCAAATTCCGTTCAGGACTCTAACATGCTTAAAGACCTCTTTTCACTCAAATTTCAGTGCCTTGTGCCCACCCTGTCCAGCTGTGTCCCCCCTTCAAGGGGTGTCCTCTGTTTTACACCTCCAGCCAGTTCACACGGGTGACTTTCAGCTCCCAAACCCCACCCTTGGGGGTTTGATTTTTCAGGGAAGTCAGGGTAGTTTGGATCACTCTTTCTTTTTTCCCAGTGAGAGGAGGCAGACAGAGTTTTCCAGTAAAGAATCTGAGTGAGCCCCCCACTCCCAGGGGGGATATCTCCTCCAGCTCCCAGGGATGCGGGCACTCCAGAGCTGTGTCCCACAATGCTCCATGGTGGTGACAAACCCTCTCCCGTCCCTCTCTCTCCCACGTCCCACCTGCACCCAGACGTGGCAGAGCTCCAGGCTCCCAAGCACTGATGAAAGTGTGGGGATTTACTTCTGGCGTGGGGAAATATTTCATCTTGACAAAACAACAGCCGTATTTCCTGTATCTGTACACAAAAGAAATAACAGGCAAATGTGTATCGAGTGGATTTATCTACACAGGATTTTGCCTTACAAGGAACAATGGAAACTCGAATCCATGCGGTTGCCCAACCACAGCAGAGTGTTTAGATTTTTTTTTTTTTTCTTTTCTATTTTCTTTTTTTGGAAAATATTCTGCATAGGGGAGTTCCTTAACACAGCAAGACAGCAGGCAGCTTCCTGTTATGAAAACAGTCAACAACCTGACATTCAGCAATCTGACATTCCCTGCACCCAACGTGATAAACAGGGCTGATAATGATCTGCCACAATAGGTACAATAGCACCTCCCCATAAAGGAATAGGACGTGGACAGAGCCTCAATACACAAATATCCCAAACCATCTCTTCCAACTCCTTTTATACAGTAGATAATCTCATCCTGCTTTCCATATTTTCCCAACATTGATTCATTTCCCCTCAGGCAGGGGTCAAAGTGGGAGCTGGGTGTTTGACACCACTTTCTCGCAGGTCTTTGTAGTTCAGAGGCAACGCTCGGTTGAGATCTGAAAACTGTTTACTGGCTTTCCCTTCCTCCTGCCATTCATGATCCCTGCACTTCAATGCCACAGCTGCTGGACTCCTCTAGCTTGTCCCCAGAGTCACCTCCTCGATCTGAATGAAATCCCAGAAGCAAAACAAAAAATAGTGGGAACCTCTTCCCCCTTCAATGACCTTGGTAATGGATGCTGGAGCTGCCTTTTTTCTTCCCTGATTCCCTATGGCCTCCACCACAGTGATGCTCCGAGTTTCTTGGCTAATGCTGCAGAAGAAATATCAGATAATATTAATTTCCCACCAAGTAAGTGTTGGATGAACTTTTTCTCCATCTGAAAGTGACTGCAAAATAAAAGAACAGTATCTCTTTCACTGCTACTCAGCTCCTAGACTGCCCAGAGAAGCTGTGGCTGCCCCTGGATTCCTGGAAGAGTCCAAGGCCAGGTTGGACAGGGCTTGGAGCAGCTTGGGACAGAGGGAGGTGTCCCTGCCCATGGCAGGGGTTGGGAACTGAATGAGCTTTCAGGTCCTTTCCAACCCAAAACTTTCTGGAATTCTGTGATTCTTATATCTATTTTAAAAGGGCTTTGGCCATTTTCCAGCCCCTCCACAAGCTCCAGTAAGGTTTAGTGGAGCATCTCCCAGCTCTCCTTCACAGACTGAAATTCCTTTTCTATATCCTATAGGGAAACAATAAAGTCTCAGTTGCTGTGTCATAAGAGCCTTTGGGTACTTCCCAGGCAGCAGAAACAGAAAGGATACAGCCTAATCCTCATCTTTTGCTCCCAAAGAAAGGACAATTTCTCCCTGGCTAGCAGGAGTCTTTGTGGAGGGGAGGATATGATCTGTAAGATGGGAAATTTTGAAGCACTCCTTGGAGGCACAGACCAGTCCCATTGGCCCTTGATTCCGCTGCTGGCTCACAAAGAATCTTCCTTTGAAGCTTCCTTTGAAGCCAACATTCCCACCCAGGCAGCACGGCTCCAGCAGGAGATGGGAATGAGGGCGGGCATCATCCCATGCAAACTGGGCACAGGAAGATTGTGTCTCACACAAAATACCTGGCCAGAGTATTTATTTTTATTAATTTATGATTTAGTACAGATTTTATTGCTTTTAAAGGTATTTGAGCTCTTTCTGCCAAGCTTTGTTGCAACAACCTATCTCAGGCTGGTCTCACTGCTGTCTTAGGGACAAGGCCATCAGCAACACAGAGCCAAGAGCTTGTCCTGGTGCTCCCAGACATCTGAGGAATTCCTCTGAGATGGAACAACCTTCACCTGCCTTGAGCTCTGGTGCCTGTGCCTGCCTCGCAAGGGGAGCAGGGATCATCGTTCTCTTTGAAAGCACAGCTGGAGGAGGCACTTGTTCAGCAGGCTGTTGTTTCCAGGAGGATGCTGAAGCACCTTTGTCACTCCCCAATGCCTGGGGAGCTGGGCCCTGATGTCAGGGCATAACTCCTTGTAGCCAGAAGTCTCCTGGGTTATTGTTCTGCCACTCTGACATAGCTGACCGCTGGCTCAGGTCTTGTTCAGTGAACAGGCACAAGTTTTTCCCTTGATCACATGGCCCTAATTCCTTTCTGCACCACCCCATCCATGAAAAAAGGACAGGTGATGGTCAAATCACCAATCCTGGGGAGGTTTATGGTGGATATTAGGAAAAGATCCTTACCCCACAGGGTGGTCAGGCACTGAACAGGCTCCTCAGGGAATGGTCACATTCCCAAGGTTGCCAGAGCTCCAGGAGTGTTTGGACAATGCTGCCAGGCACAGGGTGGGATTGGTGGGGTGTCCTGTGCAGGATTTGATGTCCTGTTCAGCTGGATCTGATGATCCTGGTGGGTCTCTTGCTACTCAGGGTATTTTAATCTAGTCCAGTCTAGAAAATAGTTGTGCATTCAACCCATATTGCAGAGGTGACATCTGGAAACATTTGTGTCACCTGTTAAGATCAGTCAAGAACACTTGGAAAAACCAAAGAGAGAAAGAGAAAAATCAATCCCATCTGATCAGAGAAGAACCTGCTGTGCAGCAAAGTCTTTGTGTGTGGCTGAGACTGCGAGGGAAGGAGCTGTGCTACCTCAGGTCATGGTGACACCGTGTCTTGGAAATCACAAGGACCAACATCTTGACCCTGGGGCAGCACTCGAAAGCAGCCTTAGCTAAAACCTTGCTGGGGCAGAAATGTGAAGAGCATTGAGGGCAGTGAAAGGATCTGGGAACCAGAGCAGGTTCTCCTTGTGGGGAAATGCCACAGCCATGCAAACACACTCATTAAAATGAGCTCATGCTCATTAAAACCAGGTTGTATCTCTACTAACTGGTGCCAGGACTTGCTCCTAGCCGTGTCCCTGTGGAAGTTGCTCTCTAACCCATGGGACAGGGGTCCCACACAAGATTCCCAGCTGGTCACTGGCCTGTGCTGATGCCTGAGCCATCCCTGGGCTCGCTGTCGCTGGGCTGGGCCAAACCCACGTCAAGGAACAATCCAGCAGGGCAGATGAAGGAATTCCTGTCCCAGGGTAATTTACTGGTGTGATGCATCCCTCGAGCCCCCAGTGACCTCGTTTGGTCACAGTCTCTGATTTATGCCCCCATTAATTGCCATAATTCACCATTTCTGTTGCAGTAACAGTGAGGAGCCTCAGGCTGCAGGAGAGATGCTTGTGCTGGGTGCTGCTCAAAAGCAGAGCGGGCCATTTCTGCTCTTAGAAGTGTCTGCAAAACAAAATATAACCAGTGAGAAGGAGAAGAAGCACCCACAGTGGCAGGGGAACGTGGCTGTAGTGACAACTCACACTCCTGTGGCCTTCTGAGAGGGTAGAAACCAAAAATGAGACTTTTAAGGACAGATCAGAAGGAGAATCCTGTGTGCATGCACAAGAAGGTCCTTGCCCTTGCAGGGCACAGTGTATTTGTGAGACAGCACCCACTGCTACCTCCCTGGAGCAGGAGGGTGCAAAACCTTCCCAGGCCACTCAGGGATTGGGTCATATCCTTATTTCACAGGTGCAAAATGACCCTAAAGCAAACATTTTGGTGCACGAGTGGCTCATGTGTTGCACTTGGATTGTTTGCAAACCCTCCAGCTTTTGTGCTCTCTGTACCTGGGAGATGCTGGGTTCAGCAGCTGTGTTTGACCAGCAAAACCCCCCCCAGTGCCTCCTGGTCCCTCATCACTGCCTCAAATGGTCTCAGGATCAACCCCAAAAGTTGCTCTTCCAGCAACCAAAGGGACTTTCCCTCTCCCTTTCCATTAGAAATGGAAAAAACCTCCCTCAGCTTTTGTATGCACCAAAGTGGCTGCTGCACCATTTTATAGGTGGGTAACTCTGGTTTAGGAGGGATTGCAATAAGTTTTTCACCTTTAATTCTTCATAGCTGAGCTCCATGGAGAGCCTCACTCACCTCCTTTGCTCGTCGTTCCTTGAGAGGCATTTTTTGCTAACACAGAGCAGGCAGGATTTGCCCTGGTGCCCCATCCAAGAAAAAGAGAGGAAAATAACCCCAAACAATTGCAAAGCTTTCATTTGAGAAATTAATCCACAAGGGAGCAAGGTTAAAAATAAAGTTCTTTGGCTGGGGACTTTATAAGCTCCAGCCATATTCTCTGGAATATAATTCATAAGCACAATATGTTTTTTTGTTATGAATGAGTGTGAAGTACCAGAAAAGGAAAGAGGAAACCCCTAATGTAGTCCTGAATAGACCTGTGAAAAAGGATAATAAAACTTGTCCTGGATTTCCTTTAGCAGCAGGTGCTTCCTTTGGAGTTTCTATTCATTCAGACTTTGGGCAGACACAGCCTGCCAATTTTTTTTCTTTTTTTTTTTTTTTTAACTTTTTGTAAACACAGCACTCAGTTGATCTGAATGAAGGTGAATTTGTCTTCTTGGCCACTGTCAAACTCATGGGCTCACAAGGTCAGTGGCAGCTTCTCCAAGATTTTGGGGTAGGTCCCTTTCCAGACCTGACAGGTAGAAAGGTGCTACCTCAGATCAAGAGGTTTCCTCAAGAATCCAAGACTGGAAGGCCCCACATTTCCATTTTAAATGGACCATCCCATCATTCCTGGTGAGACATCCACATTTGCCCATCCACAACAAGACACCAGCAGGGGAATGCAGCCCCTCAGCTTCCCAAGGCTCATTTCAGAGGAGAAAACAGAGGATATTGAGCACTGGTTGATGTGTATAAAACCTTTAACCAGAGGGTTAAATTGCACAGCATGGGAAGGCCTACATTGTCCAGGCCTTTTAGTTTTCAGCATCTCCCTGGGCCACACCAGGAAAACCCAACTTCTCCCTGTCAAACACAGCCTGGCTTCCCTCCCAAGCCCTTTTCCCAAACAAAGGCAGCGCCACAAACTCCTCCATTCATGGAATCCAAGAGCAGTTTGTGTTGGGAAGGGACCTTGCAACTCATCTTGTTATGTACACAGACAGAAAAAGGCAGTTTGGTCCAAGGAGCTGAAAATCTGAGTTCACGTTTCCTGAAATTGCTGAAAGAGTTGACACTTACATGAGGAAAATACTGCTTATATGGCAATATCTCACAATCCATTACAAATCTTCTTGTCTGCCTAAAGGAAGGAGGGATTGGAACAAGAGGATCTTTGGGGTCTCTTCCAACCCAAACCATTCTGCACAAACTGTCAGAACTGCTGGTTTTTAGGTGCCTTTAATGAATATCTATCATTTTCTGTAGTTGCTTTCCCTTGCCAAACATCCTCACTGCCTGCTCCAACTCACTCCTACTGAGGGAAACACGAACAGCTCATCCCATTCCCTATATTTAACATTCCAAACCTGGCACGGATTTGTACCAGCCCTGGTAACAATGGCATGCAACACCTGTCAGTGACTGCATTTGCCCAGGGATTCACTCTGTTCCATGCTGTTTGTGTTTGATAATTCCTGCGAACAATGGGACAAATAAACTTTTTTTTTTTTTCCCTTTTTATTTTTTTCCTTCTCAGCTCTCACTCAAGCCAACACCACTGTCCAAATTGTACATGAGGGGCCTGCAGAGGCTGGTGGTTGCTTCCTCGACTTGAGGCCTCTTTCCCCTCAAAAAAGATGTTGTCAGCAGCTCTGGGCTCAGAGAGGGCATTTTCCACTTGTATGGAAGGAAGGAAAAGGAAGAATGAGCAGGAAAGGGGCAGCGTCGTGCAGGGCTCCGAAGGCAAAGGATGATGAATTTGAACTTCAAGCAGGGGATGACAGACAGATCTTCTGAGAAAGATCTGAGCAAAAGGATG
>JAWWMU010000153.1:109984733-110002217 GCA_035048155.1 Cinnycerthia olivascens
TGGAGGGACAGGACACAGGGAATGGCTTCCCACTGCCAGAGGGCAGGGACAGATGGGATATTGGGAAGGAATTCTTGTCTGTGAGGGTGGGGAGGCCCTGGCACAGAGTGCCCAGAGCAGCTGTGGCTGTCCCTGAATCCCTGGCAGTGCCCAAGGCCAGGTTGGATGGGGCTTGGATCAACCTGGGATAGTGGAAGGTACTAGAGAATTTGTAAGACCTTTCCCAGCCAAACCAGTCTGGGATTCCAGGACATCTTCAGGGCTGTGCAGTCCCTGCTGTAAATAAATTCCCTCCCACAGTGGGTTTGAATCTTTTTTTCCACCTTTTCTAATCAGCAATTTAGGTAAACAAATTCAATACAAATCCATTTCCCAAGACAGCAAACTTTACTGGGAAATGTCCTTCCCTGTTTGCACACTACTTTGGGAAACATCTTTGTCATTAATGGATGAAACCCCTTCTGCCAGCAGCTACCCTGAGCTAACACACATTAATTAACGAGCAAGGAAAGGGCTGAAGTTCCCTCTGCAACTCATCAGCACTCGCTGAAGTTTATGGCTGAATTCCCACTCCAGTAGCTGGAGGGTTTTGGTCATTAATATTCTTATCTTTTTTTTTTCCTTTTTTTTTTTTGTTTTTTTGTTTTTGTTCAGTATTCATTCAGAAGGTAAAAATTAGGATAAATGCAGAGGAAATGTTCTGTAATTCTATAGAATCACAGAATATCCTGAGCTGTTGGTTGGGACCAACAAAGACCAGAGATTTACAAACTCATTTAGGGTGAATAAGACCTTTTAGATTGTTGAGTCCGAACATAAAATCAACATAGTTTGTTGTTATTATAGCCACATCCTTGCATCTCAAGCAGTGCTGCTGGACCCTCTTCAACATCTAAAGAGGTTTCCCGATCCTATTTCAGCCAGGAATTCCTGTGAAAATCACAGAGGTGACCTTGGAGCCGCGCGTTGCGGGCGTCCTTGGCGGTGGCATCCTGTCGGGATGAGCGAGCATCCACGCACGGTTCGATTACCGGGGATTTCACTGCGGATCCCCTCGGGACAGGAAGGGGCCGAACGCGTTATCCTGGCGGCGAGAGGGAGCCTCCCACCCGGGGATAACGAGCGGAATCTGGAGAGCGGTAGCGCGGGATGCTCCAGCTTTTCCCAGGAAAAAAAAAAAAAAATTTAAAAAAAAAAAAAAATTTGATATTTGCAGCGCCGGCCGAGCCCCTGCACAGATCGGTTTTCAGCCTCCAATTTGGAGGCTGTTCACATTTGTAAAGGATCTTCCTTCCCGGAGCAGCGGTGGATTCCTGGTGCCTTGTGACGGTCCCCGCGGGAATTGTCGCGCCGCGTTCCGGAGCCGGGAAAGCCGCGGCGGGGCAGGGATGCGATCGCTCGGCGCGGCCGGCAGAGCCAGAGATCCCTGTTTAAATTCTGCCTCACGCAGCTTCCCTCTCAAATCACATCTGTTCTTCCTCTCTTTTTCTTCCTGAGCCACGACCGTTCGGTTCCCTGCCCGGTTGGTGGGGAAATGGGGATGTTTGGGGGGATCAGTGATTTAAAATTTGGGCAGAGAGGGAGCAGCCGCAAATCCATTTCCCTAATCCACAAACCCTGGAATCCAAATCCTGATCTCTTTCCACAGGGGTTGAGCTGCTCTGTCTCCTGGGTGCTGCTTCTCACATTCCATTTCTCTTAACTTCAGCTATTTAACATGAGGGTTTTATCACAAAATGGGCCAAATCATCCTCTCCGTGTGATAATCTCACATAATTACAGCAGCATCCCGGATGAAGCAGGAGCTTGGTTTTTACAGGACTAAAGATGGAGAAAATAAACTCAGTCCTCGGACACTTCTGAAAATCCCTGTATCCACCTTAAGCCTTCAGGAACGCCGGCCCGAGGTTTTCCATCCTTGTGTAGGAGAGGGTGTGGGAGGAGCGAGTTTTTGAGTGCTGGGACAATTATCTCAGCTCTGTGATGCTTCCAGTAACGCTAATTTAATGAACACTCAGGTTAATGACTTTGACGATCGAACAATTATTAAACGCTGCTTTTCCAGGCTCCTGTGTCCCGGTGCTGAAACACTCCCAGCAACACACACCAGATACCTGCTCCTGCTTTTCCCTCTAGGTGCCAAGTTTCTGCATTGGAAAAATCAAACTAAAAATAGCAGCTTTGCTTCTGTTTCATGTTTCTTGTCATCTCGAAGATGAGTGAAAAGCAAGCGCAACAAATCAGATCTGGTGCTGAATTCCTGCCTTAAACATGTTAATCCTCCCATTAGGAGAGGTGAGAGCAATAATACATGCGCTGATAAATAGCTGGGGGTTGTATAAAATCTGTCACTGCCTAACAAGGTGCTTTGTTCACTGAAGCTGACCAAAAACTTCATCTTTTTCACTGCGGCCAAAGCCTTTTTCTTTTTTTTTGTGAGCATCAGGGGCCTTTTTGCTGCCTTTAGCAGACTTTGGATCAAAAGTGTAATCTCTCTTTTACATTTGTATTCGTGTCTGCAGTTCAGTCATTGATCAGAACAAACACGTTCAGCCACATAAATCTTCCGAGGTGGGAGAAGCTCTGGGGGTGGGAGAACAACTCATCTGATCCTCATTAGGTGGATGCACAATCCCTGCAAGTCATCGCTGGTTTCATTTTCGTGTTGGTGAGCTCTGTGCAAATTGGAGACAATCAGCACGGGAACAGCAGCACTGGGAGTAACAACAGTGCCCATCCGAGCTGCCCTGGCTGCTGGAGGCAAAGGCTTTGGCAAACATCATCTGCCCAGCTGTTTCCAGCTGTGTGTAGAGCGGGAGGAAGGAGGTTGTGGCCACGTTAATGTGCAGGTATCAGAAACGCACCAGGTAACGCAGGGCAGCTGAGCTCCCCTCACACAAACCCTCTGAGAACCTTCAGCTCCTCTGTCCCTCCAACCCCCGGCTGGAAACTGGGAGGAGATGACCCAAATTCACCCGCTGTGATGTCAGCAGGGCCATTGGTGACTGTGGTGGCACAGACAGTGCAGATGATTCAGGCCAAAGCCCTGTGGCCCAGACTCCTGTCTCTGACTGTCATCTGCAGCAAGGGGGAGGAGAACGAGGAGCAGGACAAGTATTTACAGAGTTGTATTTACATCCCAGTGGTTAATGGCCTCAGAGAGATCTTCATCCAGGAAATTGCCTAATTGCTCTTTTGAATCCATTTATCCCTTAGGGTAAATACCCACAACATCCTGGTCAGCGACTCCCATAGTTTAATTATCTGATGGGAGAAAAAACACTTCCTTCTCTTTGTTTTAGAGCTGCTGGTCCTGATCAGCCCACCTGACACCCCTCCTTCGTGTGCTTGGGGCAGCAGTGACACAAGGACAGCCCTTGACTCCTCTCCATGCTGCCCATGAGGCTGGAAATGTGTCACATCCCCATCAGACATCTCTCCTACAAGCCTCAGGGTCCTGCTCTGCTATTCCCTGTGCTGCCAGGAGTTCTGCATGTCCCTGTTCATCCTTCCTGTTCCACTTCCCCCCTTTTTCTAAAATTACCACTCCTTTCTCAGATGGAATGCACGGGAATCACACACAGGGAGGCTCCCAGGAGTAGAGCCCTGGCACAACACATTTGCTCTGCCACTTATTCCTGTCCTAATAATTCCTAATGCTCTCATTGCCCTTTTGACCTCCCCAGAGCCCCAAGCTGATGTTTTTGAAGGACTATCCACAGTTCTTCTGACATGGTAATAGCTAAATTAGAGCCTATTATGGCCAGTGTGCAGCTGGAATTGCTTTTCCATATATCCATTACTTTTTCTTTATCAATAATGAGCTGCAGCTGCTGCTTTAACCCCCAGTCACTCAGAGTAATGGGACCTGCTGCACCTCTGCACAGCCACCTTTCACTTTGACCACTTTGAACAACTCTGTGTCATTGGCCAGCTTGGTCATCTTGGCATTTTCCCTCCTGGAACTTCAACATTCTTTGCATGGATGCCAACAAAACTCTCCCTGTAAGCTCTTTCTCTATTCAAATTCCTTCCATTTCATGACAGCCCAGTTTCTCCATGAGCCCTTGGCGAGGAATCTCCTTGCAAGAGTTTTGGGCATCTCAGAACATGTTAGATGGTTGAACCACCCTCTTCCACAGGGTTGCCAACTCCTTTAAGGAATTTGGATGTGCCTGAGAGTCACAGCTTCCCCTCAAAGCTGTCATTGAATGAGAAGTGGCTCCTCTGAGTCCTTCACAGCCATGCTCCACTCCCAGGGCAAGCTGGGATTTTGTGTTCAGCTGGATCCAGACTTGTTCTGCTCCCCAGCAGGCACAAAAAGCCATGCTGGACTCTCTAACAGCTTCAGACTGAGGGACTAAAATCTATGACCCAGAGGAAGAAAGCAGAAGAGACACCCAACATCATCATCATCATCATCATCATCATCCCAGGGTCTTGAATGGGGAATTAATTTTTCACAGATTAAAGAATGAAGCCATCAGAGCCTGAATGTGCTCACTTGTCTGCCCACACTGTAAAATGATAAAGTGATGAAAGCCCTAAAAACTCATGGGCCACTGGAAAAGTGTTCTGATTCTTGTGAGCTGCACATCAAAGGGCCCTTCAGAAGAAAACTGAAGGGACTGCAAATGCAGAAACAGCTCCCCACTGCTTTGTTCTTGGGCTTCCCAGGACGCCTTCCTGCTTAAAGCAATCTGTCCCTTGGGGAAAAGAAACACCTCGTGGGGGTAGCAACAGTTCAGTGATGGAAAATCCATGACAAGGATGGGGAGTGGGTCACTCCATTCAATAGGAAAAGAGGAGACAGGCTCAAATTGCACCACAGGAGGTTTACATTAAATATTAGGAAAAAAGTCTTCACTGGAGGGGTTGTCCAGCCCTGGCACAGCTGCCCAGGACAGTGGTGGAGTCACCAACCCTGGATATGTTCAGGAAACAGGTGGATGTGGCACCTGGGGACGTGGTTTTGTGGTGGCCTTGGCAGTTCTGGGGAATGGTTGGACTCGATGATCTCAGAGGGCTTTTCCAACCTCAGTGACTCTGCGATTCTATTATTAAGGTAAGATACAATAATAAAGTATTTTTGTGCAGTTTGAAATAACTTCGGACTGAAATGTGGGTAGTTGTGACTCCTGGCCCCAGGGAACATTTGGCTGAAGGATCTCAGAGCTCCTGTGGGTGCTCCCCATCCCTACAGACTGCAGCCAGACCATCATTTAACCACCTCTGTTCAGGTGTTTTGAGCAGCTCCAAGCACTGACCACACTTTCCTGGTTTGTGCTCTTCTCCTTGAATCCATAACAATTACCTTCAAAATCACAGTTTTCATTTGCAGACTCCTTTCCTTTAAAAAAATTCTGTTTTACAAGTCTTTCTTGGCGGTTTTGGGGCCACGTTTGGACCAGCAAAAGGATGCAGGACCTTGTGGAAGGATGCCAGAGCTTTTCCAGGGCAAGAATCAGGCTCCCATTGCAGTCACTGGGGCATAGTTTGAGGTGGGAGCAGTGGGATACCAGGGGATATCCAATAGAGAATTAAATGTAGAAGCTGTCCTGCCTTGGAGCCAATTGCCCCACTGTGAGCTAAACCCCATCAGCTGGATTCCAGTTCATGGTGGGCAATAAACACACAAACAGGGCTTGGTGTCATTTTAACACAGATGCTTAAAACAATTTCAGTGACTCCCATCACCAGGGCTTTTCTTTTCTCCCTGTAGATGGAAAGATGGTGCTGTAGATGCTGATGGTTATAAAAATGATGTTTGTGAAATGGCTGGAAAACCCCATCCAGGTTTGCACAAAAACTGATGCTTTTGCTCCAGCACTGTGGGGTGAGAGCCCTCAGCATTCCAGAGGGTGGGAAGGGAATTTTCAGAGATGGGACAAGGGGGAATGGTTTTAACCTGAAAGAAAGCAGGGATGGATGGGATATTGGGAAGGAATTGTTCCCTGTGAGGGTGGGGGGGCCCAGAGAAGCTGTGGCTGCCCCTGAATCCCTGGAAGTGTCCAAGGCCAGGCTGGACAGGCTTGGAGCAGCCTGGGATAGTGGAAGATTGGAACCAGATGAGCTTTAAGATCCCTTTCAACCCCAACCACTGTGTGATTTATGGCCAAAATCCCCCTGCTGCAGGCTGTAGGAGGGACTGGATACCTGCAGCCCAGGACTCACCTGAGCTGGAACCACCCCACTGCTCCTGGGGGTCACACAAAGATTCCTGCCCCTGGAATCAGAGCAGGGCCCAGCCCCCCTTCATGTGCTGCTGAACTGTAGGTGACCTGTGACTCCAGCTGAACACACTTTGTCCTGATCACCACATCAGAGCTGCCCCCACAGCCCCTCTGAACTATAATTGGGCCATTTACTGAATTTTGCCTGGGCAGGGAAGGCACTGAAGAAGACATTTGCTTTGTGAGCCCCTTATACTCTAATTATTGTTCAAGTTACCATTGCATCAGAGCCTAACAAAAGATGCTTAAGAAAGCAAGGAATGAGACATCAATTGTGGTTCATGGGGTCATGGAAGAAATGTAGCACACGAAAAAATAATACATAGGCCATCTCCAGTGTCTGTTCTTTAGCACTTGTACCCCCTGAACATCCATTAATGTTAATGTTTATGACTAAATAGAACTATAAGTCAATTACAGCTCCTGGTAGTGTTAATTCCCAGCCAATCTATATATTTGTCCGCAGAACTGCCAGGGAATTGGGATAGAATAGATTTTTCTTTTTAAGGGAATAGATTATTTTTTTAAAGTACAAATACTTGGGAGCCCTGCTATTCAATCTCCTCGAGTTATTCGAGGAACATGGTCAGTTATCCACAAATTAGGCTGGTCTGGTATGAGGGCAGCTGGTGAAATGTCTGAGCCTTTTTATTCATGGCTTTTCTATTCATGGGGTGGCCTCAGGCTGCATCAGGGGAGCTTCAGGTTGGACATCAGGAGGAATTTCTTCCACTATCCCAGGCTGCTCCAAGCCCTGTCCACCCTGGCCTTGGACACTTCCAGGGATGGGGCAGCCACAGCTTCACCTGTGCCAGGGCCTCCCCATCCTCACAGGGAACAATTCTTTCCTAATATCTCATCTAAATCTCTCTTCTTCTGCTTTAAAACCATTCTCTTTTGTCCTGTCACTGTCCCCCCGAGTGAAAAGTTGTTCCCTCTATCACAGTTCACAGATTTGGATCCAGGTGTGGCTCATGTGGACTTACAACCTCAAGTCCAGCAGCTTTCCTGCCTTAGCCTGGCTCTGGACATGAAAACATGTATCCTGATCCCAGCAAATCCCAGGAAAAGTTAATATCAGCCTTTTATCTCCTCTGTGTCCTGAGCTCCTTGGGCTACAGCTAGTGCAGCAAACTCAGCATCTCCAGGGCCTGTTCCCTGACCAGGAATCTCTGCCTGGCCCGAGCTTCCAATCCTTCCTGGCCTCTTCACAGTGACTCGTGGGTGGCTCCTGGTCCATGCAAGAGCTGGAGCCTCTCCCCCAGGAGAGAGCTGCATGGAAAAGACCAACACCCTGCCCAGGGCTTCATGACAGAGATGAGGATGAGAAGGATTTGGGCATTTTGAAATCTGGCCTCACTCTCACCTGACACAAACCCTGCAATTGCAGCTTGAGAGGCTGCACTGTCCACTTGCAGATGGATTGTCCAGCTCTGGGCTCCTCACTCCAAGAAGAACCTGGAGCAGCTGGACTGTGTCCAGGAAAAGGAACAGAGCTGGGGAAGGGGCTGGAGCACCAGGAGAGGCTGAGGGAGCTGGGAAAGGGGCTCAGCCTGGAGAAAAGGAGGCTCAGGGGGGCCCTTCTGGCTCTGCACAACTCCCTGACAGGAGGGGACAGCCAGGGGGTCAGGTTCTGTTCCCAGGGAACAGGGACAAGATCAGGGAAAACAGCCTCAAGCTGTGCCAGGGTGAGTTTAGATTGGATATTGGAAAAGATTTCTTCATGGAAAGGGTGGTCAGACATTGGAGGGGCTGCCCAGGGAGGTTTGGAGGTCCCATCCCTGGAGGTTTCCGAGGAAAGTTTGGATGTGGCACTCAGTGCTCTGGGCTGGTGACAAGGTGGGGATCAGTCACAGGTTGGACTCAGTGATCCTGGATGTCTTTTCCAGCCTAAATAATTCTGGGATTCTGCCCGGTGGTCCCTGCTGCAGAAGAATCAGGTTCAGCCCTGTTCTGTCCCAGGCCATGACCAGGCAGCCTCCTATGGACAAGCCACCAGGTTTCTGACCCAGCCTAGTGAGGCCAAAATGTGTTCCCTCCCTGGCTTTAATCAGCGCTTCTCAGAAATCCAGGAAATCCAGCGGCAAAATAGTTCCCCTCCAAAAAATCAGCAAAATCTGGGGGCAAGTCCTGTCACTTGTTTCATCCCTGAAAAGTACAACTTTTGTCCTCAGCTCTGGTTTCATCCTGTTCCCTTTATTGCAGTTTACAAAGCATTCCTGCCTGGTCAAAATCCCACTGAAATCAGAGGTGCTGAATTCTGAGTTTTGTCACCCATGCAAAGGACGTGTGCTTCCAGTGCTCGGAAATCTCACATTCCTACTTCATTCCTCAGACAAATCCGACATTATTGTGGATCAAAAAAGCTTCTTCCTCAGCTTTGTGAGTCCAGGACATTAATTTTTCTGGGAACAAGTGCTCCTGCTATTTCACCAGCATCATTCACCCACAGAACATCAGGCCAGGCTGGGCTGGGCAGTGCATCCTTTAATCATGTTAATGTTATCCTCTGGCAGGCTTCTTTTTAAGATTTTTTTTTATTTAACTTAATGGAGGTGAAAATCACTCCTTGGATGGTTTCAGAGGCAGATGCTCTCTGGCTAATCAAAAAAAATCATTTTGCGAAGCAAACTTTCCCTCAGCATCCCACAGTCCAGGTGCCCCTGGCTTTTCCTAAAGGTCAGAGGATCTCTCTCTGTCCTAGGTGCTGGTTTAGCTCCTCCAATGAGTAATTCCTACAGGATGGAGCTGTCCATCCATGAGTCTCCCTCCAAACTCATGGACATTTATAAAATACAGCTGGATGGGTCTTGGAGCAACCAGGGATAGTGGAAGATGTCCCTGCCCATGGCAGGGGTTTGGAGCTGAGATTTAAGGCCCTGTCCAACCCAAACCACTCTGTCATTCCTAGAAAACCATTGCCCAGTGGGGGAGGGAAATTTCAGTCTGGAACCAGAGGCTGCAGGAGAGCCCATTCCTGGTCAGCCTCTCAGGAAAGGGGTTAGAAGTTGGATTTTATAAAAGACAAGGTGAATTTTGGCTTCCAGACCTTGTTTGACACGGGGACATCAATCCTGGGGGTGGAATATGTTGTGAGGGCACAAGCTCTGAGTGAGTTTTGCCTCATTTGGGTGTTTGTGTCAGCTCCCTGATATCAAATACTGCTCCAAGTGTAATTTAGCTTGAAAAGTCCCTCATTCTCTGTCACCAACACACTGCCACAAGATGTGACTCGTTCTGGCACCCACAGACCAGCCAAGCACATTTGGGTCAGAGCCAAAACCTCACCTGAAAAGTGTTTCTAATATTTAAATTAAACACCCCCAGAATAAACTTCCCTCCCAATTCTTTTGCTTTTAACCTCCTGGGCAACCATTCCTGTCTCCTTTCAGGCTGTAACCTGGCTGTGAAGCAGATCAAGAATGCCAGTCCCTTTACCTGGCAGCCTCCTCCTCCTGCTGCTCCTTGCTCTGCCTCAGCACACATCATGCTCCCCACGAGGTGTGGGATCTGCTCCAGGCATTTCTCCCTGCTGATCAGCTTCATCTGTGCTTTCTGCAGCACGTGGGATGCTGCAGCAAATGAAAAGAGAAGGATCAACAAAGCTGCAGAGGAGCTGGAGACCTCCCTTGGGGAGAATCTCAGCTGGATTTCTAAAGCAGCTCAGGACAGTGGGGTCTCTGGGAAGAACCAAAGGGTTTTGGGGCCGCAGGGGTTACAGGGGATCCCCAGGTGTTAGCAATGAGGAGTTTGTGCTCCTGAGTTTATCAAAGAATCCCAGAATGATTTGGGTGGAAAGGGACATTAAAATCATCTCATTCCACCCCCTGCCATGGCAGGGACACCTTCCACTATCCCAGGCTGCTCCAAGCCTGTCCAGCCTGGCCTTGGGCACTTCCAGGGATGCCTGACTACTGGGAAATCCCCAAAGGGATGGATTTTCCTGCTGGTGGTCTTGGTGATGACCTGAGATGAGCTGCCCTGCACACCTGGGGTTTCTCACTCATGGTTTTCTGAGAGGGGCTTTTCATGGGATCCTGTGCAATCCCCTGCAGATCAAAGTCCACTGAGTTTTCCCCAGAATTCTAATCTTAGATTTATAGAATAATCATGGAATAATTTACATTGAGAGGCTACCTAGAACAGAGGCTACACAGAGTTAAAGGAATAAAGTAGGGATTTATTAAAAGGCCTTCCAAGGATGCACCTTGGGCAGTACAAGAGCCTGGCTGTGCTCCACCTAAGATGGACTGCAAGTCATGAGTTTTCACATTTTGGTCTATTTATATATTAGGGTTAATTGTCCAATTACAACTTCAGTTTATGAAGTCCCATCCTCCCAGTTTGCTCTCCTCAAAATTCGCTGTTGTTTATAATTTCGGGGCCTGAAGTTGCAGTGGTGTCCTTGGTTCTCAGGCTGGAAAAGGATTGTTTCATCTAAATAAACTGTGAAGAGAATTTACTAACACTTTATATGAAGTTCAGAGTTATACACTAATGCAGTACAGAGTCTGGAAAATATGAAAGCAAAAAACTTAAGGCATCATGGTAAAACAGGAATTTCACAACTATAAGAGTGTTGTGTGTTATTGCTGAGGGAGGAAAATGAAGCCTAGAAAGGCAAATGCAGAGTTTCATAGAAAAAACAACACCACTTTGGAGAAGAATAGCAAGGATTCAATGGGATATTCACTTACTGCATCCAGGGAAGAGCCACTGAAGCTCCAAGGCACTGCCCTGCCCTCCCAGTCCTGATTAATTCTTTCCAATAATGAAACAGCTCATTGGCTATTTAGTGACATTTGTACAGGACAGACATTTTGGGTCACCATCAGTGCTGGAACTGCTTTCATTAGGGCTTAAATGAGATCAATTAGCAACAGCAATCTGCAGTCCTAAACGAGCAAAGGAAGGAGTGGCCAGAACCAATGAGTCAATCCAGCTCATGGAGGCATTAAGCCAAAGACAGCCCCAGACCTTCATTTCCTTTAGTCCAGATCATTTTAGACCCAGCCTAACTGGATGATTCATAGAATATCCCAAGCTGAAGTCACCCACGAGAGTCCCACAAGTGCTCAAGGCCAGGCTGGATGGGGCTCTGAGAAACCTGGGATAGTGGAAGGGATTTGGAACAAGATGAGCTTCAAAGTCCCTTCCAGCCCTAATAATTCCATGATTCTGTGCTAATTTACCCACCAGGATGTAGCTTGTCTTAATCTGGGTGCCAAAAAGAGGTCCAAAGTTTGGAGGTGGTGCCAAAATAGGTCCCAGATTTTGCTCTGGGGTTCTGTTGGTGACTGGTTCTTGCCCTGGACAGGGAACTGGTGGATGTGCAGAGTCTGTGGGGCTCTGGATGTATTAACCAGGGAGGTGGGGAGTGGAGCCTTGTCTGGGAAACTCCTCATGGGGGAGGACATCCACTTTAAATGGATAAAACCCAACTTCCACTGGCAAATGCATCCCCCCCCAGCCCCTCACCTGCACTTGTGCCCTCCCAGCCAGCAGCCCAGCAGTGCTGCCACATGTCCATGTCACACGTGAAGGGCAGGCAGATGGGGGTTTTCTCCTCACTGAACTCGATGGGATTGCTGAGCAGGATCAGGGCAATGTCATTTTGGAGGCTGGTGTTGTTGAATTCTTCATGCAGGATCAGGCTGTCAGGGTTGTACTCTTCCAGCGGGAGGCTGAGGTCAACTCCCCCCACTGCCACCGTCAGATCTGGTGGCCTTAAAAACAGAACAGGACATGGTAAACCTGAAGGATTTGGGTTATAAAGGTTGGTGCCCCCTCCCCAGGGCAGGGCACGATGGTGGTTTTGGCAGTTCAGCTATAAACATCCAAGGAATTTACCCCCACTCCTAGGAAAGGACGATTTCCAGGGCAGAGAGGTGCAGAGGTAAAACGTGAATGCAGCCAGGTTATAAATAACTCAGTCACTGGCAAACAGATGGAATGGTCTGGATCTCTTGGATCTCTGTGCCCTGGGCTGGCTGCTCGGACCCTGCTGTCCCCAGCCAGGTGCTCCAGGCTGTGCTGCCACAGGCCATTTGTCACCGAGCAGCCACATCTTGGAGGGGACTCACAGAGGGCTGGGCTCTGCCCCTGGACACTGCATGGAGCTGATTTATCCAGAACTTGGTGGTTTAAATTCAGAGTCTCCATGAGGTAAAGGTGTTTGCTGTATGAAAGCAAAGGTAATTTGGGGGATACAAGGAGCTAGAATGGAACACATCACCTTGTAGGAGGTACTGGAAGAGGTGTAGCTGCACAGGAAATGCTTGGGGCCATCAGAATTGCGTTAGCAGCATTTATCCAAGGCTGCTCAGGCCATCCCTCAAAGTATTCCCCTTCTGCTCCCCCTGGATATGCAGACTTCTGCCCATTTCTGTGTTCAAAACTGGGCCCGCTTCTCCCAAAGGAGACAGTCCCTGTTTTCAGGGCTCAGTCACACAAATGGTGGGATGTGACCCCGAGGAGATGCACATCCTGCACCCCCCAGGAGGGATGTCATCCCCCCACCGTGCCTAGGCTGTCCTCCCACCCCTGGAGCACTCACAGCTTGTCTGCAAAGCAGTGGGCTGCAGTTAAAATCCACAGAGCACTGATGATGGAGCCCCCACAGATGTGCTGCCCGTGGCTCCGGATGCTCACGAGCCACGGGAATTCCCCAGGCTCCACATCTGTCCCTGTACCAATCCTCTTGCCAGTATTCTGGAAGGATTCGTAGGACGGTCGGAGGCCACACCCTGGGTACAAAAAGGGACATTTTGGGCACATTCAGCAGGGTCATAGCCAGTGCTGCTGAAACAAAGGGGCAGGATGTCCCTGAGAATTGAAATGGAAATATTCATGCAATCAGAGAAACATGGAATCACATAATGGTTGGATTTGGAAGGGATTTAAAAATAAGTTTTCCAACTTCATTCCAACTTCCACTATCCCAGGTTGATCCAAGGTTCATCCGACCTGGCCTTGGACATTTCCAGGGATCCAGGGGCAGCCGCAGCAGCTCTGGGCACCCTGTGCCAGGACCCCACCACTCTCATAGCCAGGAACTCCTTCCCAATATTCCATCCATCCCTGCCCTCTGGCAGTGGGAAGCCATTCCCTGTGTCCAGTCCCTCCATGCCTTGTCCCCAGCCCCTCTCCAGCTCTTCTGGAGCCCCTTTAGGCTCTGGAAGGGCCTCTGAGCTCTCCCTGGAGCCTTCTCCAGGTAAACACTCCCAGCCTGGCCCCAGAGCAGAGGGGCACCAGCCCTTGGAGCATCTCCGTGGCCTCCTCTGGACTGGCTCCAGCAGCTCCACATCCTTCTGTTGCTGGATCCCAGGGCTGGGGCAGCTCTGAAGGTGGGGTCTCATCAGAGTAAAGGGTGAGAATGCCCTCCCTGGATCTGTTATTTGATCTCTCCCAAAAATCTGTGACACCCCTGTCACCTCCCCAAACCTAAACTCTGCCAAGCATTGCCCAGGAATTTGGGGTGGGAAGGACCATTGACCATGTCCCACAGGCAGGTGGGACAAAATCCTTCTTTAAGGAGTGGAAGGGAAGTTTAGGGAAGGTGCAGCACAGGCCACAGCTTTGTTCCCTCAGCAGGAGGAATAAGCCCAGACCTGTTTCACTTACCCACATGGGAATATTCTGCAGCTCTTCTGTGCTGGGAATGCTGAGAAACAAAACCTGCCTGGACACTGCTGGTCAGGGAAGCCAAACAGGAGAGGGTAAGGAGCAGCATCTCAATCCATCCTGGTCCAACACTCTCCCACAGCTCTCGGAGCAGTGATGCCTCTGCAGGTGCCCCAGGACATTGCCTGCATTCCACATCAACACAACCCCGGGTGACATCACAGCACCTGCTCCTTCCTGTTGGTGCAGCACTTGGATGCTCCTTCCTAAGGCCAAAAGGTCATTGAGGGAAAGCTCAGGGACTTCCTGAAGGTTTGTGATTTCCTCTGGCTCCAACAGGGACAGGGCAGAAGTGAAATTCCTGTCTGTATCCCGGGCTAACCTCACAGGACATGGCAATGGTGGATTTCATGGGCTGGGTGCTGTAGCCCTTGCTGGATCTTGAATCATCTTTGAGGGCCTCTGGAGTTGTCCTGGACCAGCTTTCAACTTCACCTCTGAAGCCTATCAGCATATTAATTTTCTCTTTTCCTGGTAATTTTCTCTCCAGTTAGACCATGCCTGAGGTATTGACTTGAATGTACTTAAGCAGGAGAGTTGCCCTATCCCTGGAAATGTTCCAGGCCAGGTTAGATGGGGCTTGGAGCAACCTGGGATAGTGGAAGGTGTCCTTGCCCACGGCAGGGGGTAGGATTGGATGATCTTTAAGGTCCCTTCTCACCCAAACCATCCTGGGATTCTGTGTTTGTAGGAGAAATTGGCAGCTCTGTCGAAAGACGATTTTCAAAGAGACCCCAATCCAAACTATCAAATCAAAATCAAATCAAAGATGTCAGTATAATAATTCTGTGGTAGTAAAATATTTTGATGTGAGCTGATTTTGGTATCAATGGAGCCATTATGCTGATTTTTAGACCAACACATCATTTCCATCAGGACAGGACTTAAAAAAACCTTCAGCCAGGCTCAGACTTGAGGAGATCTATAATAAGAGCTTTTCCCAAAGACATTCCAGCTTGTTTCAAACCAATAACTACAGCACAGAGTAGGAGGGGAGAGAGAGGACAGGAAGGGAACCAGGAGACATTTTATGAGCCCCCAGATGTTTCAGCACCTGAAATGCTTTGCCTTGAAGCACATCAGGAGTTATCCCACTGGAGTCTGGATTTCACAGAGGTTGACAATGCATAGGATGAGGGTAAGACTTTATCTCCCTCTCTTCTTTGCTTCTCTGTCATTCATGCCAAGGAAATGAGACACAAGGTCTGGTTTGGTTTACTTGGCCGTGAGAACTGAAAAAACTCCATGGCAGGACAAGTTAGGGACAGGATCAGTTACCAGAGAAATGAAAATTCCGAGTGCGCTGTGGGCACATTTTGGGACATCTCCAGAAAGAGCCAAATGGGGCAATCCTGCCTGAGGCAGCTCCTGTAAGGTGCAATCTGCCAAGAGGACAGATTTCCTCTGGGTTTTGAGACTGGAATGAGCTCAGCATCAGCTGAGGAGCAAGGGAAGATGAGGAGCTGATTTTTCTGGCATGGACTTACTGCTTGATTTGGGAAACCACAGGCAGGGATGCAGCACTGGAGATACAATCCCAAACACTGCCTTAGTGGGGCACCTTTTCAGTCTCTCCAAGCTTGGAGGACGATCTGATCTGCTGCATAGGTACAGGAGATGTTCAGGGAGCTGGTTTGGGCCTTTTGGAGCTTCAAAGCTGAGCTGGTGAGCAGGAACCATCAAACCAAGGTATGGAGAGCAATGCCATGGAGAAGGAGGTGCTGTGGATTTGTGTCTCGGGGTCCCACCACCTGTCCCTCAAAACTGGCTGACTCCTTGAGCCCTGGACCCACAGGATCCCATTTCCATATGGAATAAATTGTGCATCCCTGCATCCTTTGTCTGCAGCTTTGAGTCTGCTCTCTGAGAACCCCATGAACAAAACCCAAAATTGATTTTTTTTCCCCTTTCTGGCTGTCCTGTTATTTTAACCACACACTCACTGGAGACTGCCCCAAGTTACGTTTGCCATGAGTCTGCTCTTGGTGGGGGCTCCCCAAGTTATTAAAGTACAAATAATTAATCATAGGGATAATTCTACTCCTCTGTACTGTCATGTCTGATGATACAGATTTAAAAGCCCTGGTGTTTAATTAGCAAACTGCAGCATTTTATAATATTTGATAACTTTTGTTTTAGATCCACCCAGATATCTACTTGGAACACATCACAGAGAACATTGTTCTTTTCTTGTTCTGTCATTTATTGCAGAGCAGGAAACAAAACTGATTTCTTTTTGTGTTTATTCACTTCTTGGAACTGTCAAAAAGAAGCATCACATTACAATTTTGACTTTTTCTGGCTAAAATAATTTCAAAAAATAGGCACTACAGGTGGTACTAAATGCTGTGAAAGCGGAGTGGTGATAGGAGAATCACTGATCTGACCAATTCATCATTCCCAAAGACATCAAATTTCAGGGTTGTGACAGGTAAAGAACCCAACCACATCTCCAGAAGTCAAAGCTCTGGGAACACCAGAAAATTAATCAACCCAAGAAAATCAACAAGTCCAAAGGCAGTGGAAATACAAAGCAGCTATGGGTGCAAACCACCTCCTAATTCACCCCTTTAACAGCATTTTGAGCCAAACTTTGGGAAGTTTGGATCTGTTTTGATCTCTCCAGATGACAAGGATACCCCAGGAGCTGCACAGAGCAAGAAGCTGTGATGGGAGCAATTCCTGCCTCTACTTGGGCTCTTGATGTCAACAAACAGAAAACTTGTGATCATGGAAAGCCTGCCCAGCAGATTCCCAAATCATGGATGGTGTGGGACCACCCACTGGGGATCCCAGTCTTTTTTCTCCGAGCTCCCTGCAATGAGGAGGAGGTGGTGGAGAAAGCACAGGCTATTTCCTGAGGCCTATGGGGCAGGAGACCCCTGTGCCCCCCAGGCCGCAGTACCCGCCAGGGTTCTTGCTCAGGTACTGCTGGTGATATTCCTCGGCGTAGTAAAATTCGGGAGCCTCCCGGATCTCCGTGGTGATGGGGCCGAAGCCTCCCTCCGTCAGCACCTGTGAGGAAAAACCACAGAAAGCCATTAGTGGTCTGCTGGGAATGACAGTAGGATTCCTCCCTGAAGGAGCCACAGGCATCCCTCAGCGCTGGGACCACATTCCCAGCTCATCCCTGAATGCTTTTCATCCCTGCTCCCTGCTCGGAGACGTTGCAGGTGCAGAGAGGGAATGAACCATCCCCTCTTAATGGCTCATTTGTTTAATCTGCCACAGCCACGCTTTTATTCTCTTTATTAACCCACGTAGTGATGTGGAGCCATCAATGAAAGCGGAAGGCAAAGGGAGAGCTGTCATGGGTTGCAGTGGAAAATGTAACCAGAGCTGTGTTATTCCATCACCATCTGTTGGAAACTGGGGTGGAGGGTGGTATAATCTTCTGTCCATGGCCCAGCTGATAAAAACCAGCTGGGGCAGTTTCTTTATCTCTTCCACCACCCATCCTCCCTCCAGGCACACATCTTCTGCTCAGGGGTCACTCAGTCCCACTGATAAAATTCCAGCATCCCATTGGGAAATGCTCCAGCCAGGGCAGGAGCCAAGCATTCCTACC
>JAWWMU010000153.1:110008488-110027098 GCA_035048155.1 Cinnycerthia olivascens
CCAGCTCTCCTGGAGCCCCTTTAGGCTCTGCAAGGGGCTCTGAGCTCTCCCTGGATCCTTCTCTTCTCCAGGTGAGCCCCCCCAGCTCTCCCAGGCTGGCTCCAGAGGGGTTCCAGCCCTTGGAGCATCTCCGTGGCCTCCTCAGGAGCTCCACATCCCTGTCATGCTGGGATCCCCAGAGTTGGACACAGAGCTCCAGGTGGGATCACCAGAGTGGAACCAGCTCCCTTGGTCACATATCTTTAGATGCAGCCCAGGATACATCCTGCAGGGATTATCCATTCTCTGGCCAAAGAGGAGAAGTGCTGCTGCAGGAACCTGCAGGAATTTTTTCCTAGGAATGCACCCTTCCAGTGCAGCACAGAGAAAATGCAGGTAAGAAAGAAAAAGGATAGAAAAAGAAGATGGTACAAAATCTAAGCTGAATAATCCTGATTTTCATCCATAAAACTGCAACACTGACTTTGTCCAAGCTGTTGAAAAATCTCCCACACAACAGAACACTGTAATGGAGTAAACTGATCCTGGCTGGAGACATATCCCCAGGAGCCTTAGGGAAATCTGTGTTTGTGTGTATAAAGTGTGTTCCCTCTCTTTGAAGACCTGCTCTCTCTGAAATGTTTCTCTCTTAACCACTTAGCTTGGAGCAGGTTGTTTGGTCACTCCTCCCTGCCAGAGGGGAAGGAATTGCTGGGCTTGGATATCCATCAGTCCTGCCAAGGTAAATCACAGTTGGATGATAGCCTGGTATTAACACAGCCCCAAGTGGTTGTGTTCAGAGGGTCTAGGGAGGACCAGGAGTGCAGTTAGGCTGATATTTCCTCCTATTTTACCTCTGAGTGTAAAACCTGTGTGTTGCCCACAACAACGAGCTCTGCCAGCTGAAATGTCACATTTATCCAGCCAGATTTCGTGGTACCTTCTCCCACAGCGGGAAAAGAGAAGCTTTGAATTTGTCCTAAATCATCTTAAATGCAACTGACAGCGAAATAAAATCTGCAATTCTATTTTTTCCTGTTGGATGCTGATCCTGTGAGCGTGCATAGGAAGGAAGCTGTATCCTGCCCTCCATCATATCCATCTAATTCTGGATTCAAAGCTTTTTCACTCCAGATACTGCCTGGTTTAACAGGATCAGCTTGACCCAGAGTCTTTACAAGCTTGACCTTCAGCGTGGAGCTTCCTGAACACCCATCCTGTTTTCTCCTGAGGGAAGAGAGATGAAAGTGGGGAATGGCACAGGCGGGCATTTAGGAGATAGAGGGAGATAACATTAGCAAAGATAAAAGACATCTTGCTCCAGTAGCATCTGGGAGCTAATTAGGTGTTGAAGGAGCCATTGAGAGAGATGGAAATTCTGTTTGTCTGGCCAATTTTAACGCAGCCAAACAGCCTCTTACTGCACATCCTGCATGGATAATTGATGATGCCTAAGAAAACTCGTGCCCCGTCCTGACTTCCAGTGAGCTAAAGCTCAAATGTCCTCCGTGGCTGGAGACAGCAGAGACTCCTCCCCTAATCACTCATCCATTACTCTCATTTTCCTGAAACAACAGTGGCCAGGGCCAGGCTGGGATGGGGGAGAACGACCCCAGAGCAACAAAGCTCAGAGCAGAACCTTCCACACTGGAGACCACAAGCGGTTTGGTCCTGGATTACTCAGAAGCCGACTCAGGTCCAAAAATACTCTAAGATCAGGCAGCACCAGTTGTCTGTGGACAGAATAAAACCCTCCACGTGTAAATATTGTGTTGACAAGACTTTCCCACCTCCATTAGCTCAGTTATCTCTGGATCACGTTTTGTTCCAAGTGCAGAGCAGCTTGTGGTGCTCCCTTGGGTGTGAGCCCTTGGCAATGAATGTAAGGCTCTGCAATTATTTTTTATTCAGGGGAGCACTAATGAAGAAGAAAAAACATTTGTTTGCCATATCAAACCCAGAGGGCTCAGGTCAGCTCTGCTGTTACACTGCAATAATTTTATTTTTCTCACTGGATTTACATCAAGTATTTCTTCCATGATATAGAAGCATGATAGTTTCTCAGGAACACATATGAGTTTTCCAGAGAAACAATTTATCTTTACCTAAACTCATCCTGAAAAATCCAGAAATTATTTCTGTCGTGGTTGAAGGGAAAAGCTTCCAGACAGGACACCATACACAAATATTTACTTCTAAAATCATAATATTTGCTATATTGAAATACCTTCAATATCCTTGCACTGGAAATTGTTGGGAAATCTGTCATCCCTGCTACTTATTTTGCCTCTAATAACACACTGTGATTTTCTCTCAGCCTTCCCTGACCATTGGTTTATAATCCTAAACCATTTCATCCCCCAGAAAAGTTGGGAGGTGGTTTGTATTTTGCTGACCACTCTCTGGAGAGGTGAACAACTCACCCTGAACACCCACCAGGAGCCTTGCCTGCTAAACTTGATGCTATCACCTTTATTTTCAGTCTGTATTGGTGGTTTCTTATATAAGGAAATATCTCAGAAGGATCCAACATACGTCTAATATTCCTAACAATTTGCAGCAAAACTATTTATGTTGCACACTGAATGTTCCAGCAAAACAGAATCATAAAATCATAGAATCTTTTGGGCTGGAAAAGCCCTCTAACACCATAAAGTCCAACCATCCTCAGCACTGCCAAGGCCACCATTTATATATGGCCCATCAGATAGTCCTTGTGCTCTAATGCAGCCTAAGGGGAAGGGATGATAAAAGATGGTCCTGGGAGAGGGAAAAATCAACATCACATTTTTCAGGTTTTTTGGATATTGTCATTTTTTTCCTCCTGTGGAGATGCCTTCTCCAAACATCTTAAATTCCCCCAAGGATGCCCTCTCCAAACATCATCAAACAGAGAGGGGATGGATCCAGCATGAGACTGATCCAAACACCACAACACTGCACATCAAATGGAACAGAAAATCGAGGTCCTTTCCCCAGGGGTATAAAACAGGGGGCACATCCCAGTGCTGGATCTCAAGGATCAGTGCAGCTGGAGCTCTGTGAAATTTCCAACTAAAAATCCCACCCTGGTTTAAAGCAGAACCCAAATTCTTCTGCTCCCCCCAATGTGTGTTCTTAGGCAACTGCAGCATTTCCAGCCTAGGTCTTTCTGACCTTTCTGTCCAGCTGATTTCAGTGGAATATTTGCTGGATTTTTAATCCACATAGCAGATCAGAGAGAGGCTGAATACTTTAAAGCAATTTGGATCCTTCAAGATGACAAATTGTTTCTGTTATCGAATATATGCATAATTACTACTAAAATTATATTTGAAATGGCTACCAGGCAATACAATTTTAGCCCATTCCAAGGACTGAAAAGTCAAGAGAAAATGAACAGAGCATGTTTTAATCAGAAGATAAGTAGTTTTCCAGCCCCTATAAATAGAAGAGGCTGGAAGAACCCATCCAGCAAGCAGGAGAAAGTGTGAGGAGGCTAAAGCTCCGCAGTGTTTTGGCTTTGGACTTCAGAAGGTAGTGAGTACGAGATAGTGTGAAATACAAAGAAGTCTTTGTTGTTTACATCTGAAGTTTAAAAGTGGCACAGTGTGAATAAACAAAGGATGTTCCATGAAACGCTGCAGCAGGGATGCGCTCGCTCCGTCGGAGCTCCGCGTAAACAGAGGCGTCGCCTCCGTGCTTTAGAAAGAGAGGGAGGTAAACTTGAAAGCTTTGCCTTCCAGAAAATCTCATCTACCCGGATCCTCAGGCTTTTAAGTGGTAGGAAAAAACACACACACGAGCTTAATAAGACCGAGATCTGGATCATTTAGCGTTTGCTTTCAGGTTGGTTAAGCTCCTTCCTAACGATAACGGCGCACGTGCTCCGCAAAGCCTGAATTAGCCGTTCCTTATCTTTCCAGGGAAAATAAGTTTTGCTCTCAAGAACTGGGATAATATCAAGCAATTTCTTTTCTGGCAGACAATAAAGAATACTGCCTTGATAATTTCATGAGTTAACTGATTGTTTCCCAGGAGGGTGCATAGGGTAATTGGTAAGGACAGAATCCAAAGATACCCAGATTCAGTTCGATATTCAGGATGGTATTTCCTGTTGAGCAGTTACATAGCATTGAATTTGATCCATAGGATCATGGAATGGTTTGGAGTTGGAAGGGACCTTTAAATCCATCCAGTTTCAACCCCTGCTATGGGCAGGGACACCTCCCACTATCCCATCTTGATCCAAGCCCCATCCAGCTTGGCCTTGGACACTGCCAGGGATCCAGGAGCAGCCACAGCTTCTCTGGGCACCCTGTGCCAGGGCCTCTTCACCCTCATAGCCAAGAATTTCTTCCCAAATTCCCATCTAACCCTGCCCTCTGGCAGTGGAGAGCCATTCCCTGTGTCCTGTCCCTCCAGGCCCTTGTACAAAGTCCTTCTCCGTCTTTCTTCCATCCTCCCTTCAGGTACTGGGAAACCACAATTTGGACACCTCAAAGCTTCTCTTTTCCAGGCTGAACAATCCCAACTCTCCCAGTCTTTCCTCACAGGAGAAATGATCCATCTCTCTGATCAACTTGATGGCCTCAAGTTAGTTACAGTATTTGCATGTATCTTTCAATGCAAAAAACAAATCTAATAAAACTTGATTTTGATTCAAAACATTTTCAGCTACTCCTACAATGTAGATAGAAGGTAACTTTTGATGAAGTTAAAAATAAAATTTTAATGATTTTCCCCTTGTCCTGTCCCTCCATGTCTTGCCCCCAGTCCCTCCCCAGCTCTTCTGGAGCCCCTTTAGGCTCAGGAAGGGGCTCTAAGGTCTCATTCTCTTCTTCAGGCTGGACACCCCCAGCTCTCCCTATCTGTCAATGATTTAATACAATATCCTTCTTACACAATTGTAAAAATTGGTGCAGCAAAACCATTTTACCAGAGGAGGAGGAAAAGATGCACTTGGGAGGAGCATCAGCTGCAAACCCAGCACCATTTCACAGCTGCCAAAAGTGCTGAGAGTTCAGCAACATGGGTGAAAATAAAAATGCTTCATAATGAAACAGGGTAAATCCTACAGCTTCAGCTCCTTCCCACACCATCTCTACTCCCTCTGGACACAACAGGGAGTAACAGGGCACCTACAATCACAGAATCATGGAATGGTTTGGGTTAGAAATGATCTTAAAGCACATCTAGCTCCAGCCCCAAAACTATCTTCTAACTGTCCCTACCTTTTTCAAGTAGCAGATTTCTTTCTCAGGCTTCTTGATCAGCTCTATTGATTTAGATTTTTTTATTAAATTATGTACCTTAGGATTCCAGAAAAGTATCAGTGAAGTAAACCTCCAGAACTACTTTAGCTTCTCCACCTGCCCCAAGCTCTGCCTGCTCCCTCCTGGAAGAGTTTAGGTACAAACAATTCTGATATATGTGATTAGTGATCCTCATCACAAAGAGACCCCACAGAGGCTGAGATTTGAATGAGACTTACAATTAACAAGTTAATTTGTCAGGAAGCTTAGAGAATACAAGACCCTTTTGGACTTCAGGGTCAAACTCCACTTGTTGTATAAACCACCCACCACCACTGGAATGGATTTATGCATCTGGAAAGGAGATTTTAATTTGGCCATTAGTAAAACAAAATACCGAGCTGATTGAGGCTGGAGCGGAAGCAAAGAAAATGCAGGGAATGCACTTTACATTTCAGAGAGAACCTGGCATTTGCAGCACATCATCTTTCTGCCAGCTACAGAACAGCAGTGACTTGGCAGAGGCTCCATGGCCAGATGTCACCCTCATCTGGTTCTCTTGGCTCAGGCTGCTCCTTTGAAATGAGCAGCAAAGCAGGGTGAGGACGGCTCTGCCTGGTGCTCCCTGCACAAGGAGGAAAAGTTCCCCAGCTCCCCAAAACTGGCATTGCTTTGCACCATTTTGACAAATTCACAGCCCTCACCAGGCAGGATCTGGGAGGTGGAAGCAGAGTCAAGAACCAAAAGGATTTGTTTGACAGCTGCCTCTCTTTGGGTGATGGATACGGCACAAATCCTCTCTGAGTGCTCTCCCTGCAGCTTCAAACACTCAGAGCCCTGGTGAATTCCCCGGGATAAAACCCTGCACTTGGATTTCTTTGTTTAAAGGCATTGCTGTGTCTCTTTTCCACTGCACCTTTTCAACTGGTTGTTTTATTTAAAGAGGGGGATCCTTGAAATGAGACAATCTTTAGGATCCATTCCAACACATCCTACGATTCTCTGAATTCTGCATTTCTATTGTGTTACCACAACCAGGAGCAAGGAGAAAAACATCAGGGCATTCCTCACCTAAAACTTGCCTGTTTTGGAATGAATTGCTATTTAGGCAATTAAGGATTTATGATAAATATGAAGGGACACAGCCTAACACCACATGTTCCTCCTAAAACACCTTCAGATGCAGCAGGAGATCTGAACTAATGGCCAAATATTGTGGGGTTTTGACGTGGCAGCAGAGTCCCCAGATGATTTTAGACTCAGGGAACAAAGGAGACAGGCACAGACCATCCTGGCTAAACCCTCCATGTGAGTGACCTTCTCTCAGAAGGAGAATTCCTTTCAAAACCCAACACCTGATAACACGTGTGTGTTTGTATACACATCAATATGTGTGATAAGAAGGCTGCTCCATGGCAGAACCTGCCAACAAACCCATTTTTTTTGTCACCATCTGCTAGGAAAAGAGCGAGCACCTGTTAGGAGCAGCTGCCTGAATGCAGAATGTAGGTAAGAAAGAAAAATCAGTTTCATTTTGGACTTGGCCTGCTGCAGGTAGCACATGGCTCCCACCACCGAGGATGCCAAGTGGTCCTTTTTAAGTTTGTCCTAATTAAGAGCATTATGAAACCTCCAAATTGTCCATTTATAGACTGTTACAGCAAGTAAAAGAAGGGATGGGGTCCCCAAAAACACCTCCCCACTTCCACTGGGGTCTCTGCCCCGTCCTCTGCCTTTTTCTTTCTTTGAAGCCAACGGAGCATTTGGAGGAGCCGCGCGTGGCTTGGTGCCTCTGCTGGCCCAGCAGCTGCCCCAGGACGTGTTGCTCTGAGGGATCCCAGCATTAGCAACACCCCCTGACTCCTTCCTTTGGAGAATAACTGCTTCCCTTTGGCTGCCTCCTTGTGCCCACCTCTGTGGGGGTCCTGGGAGGGATTTTGGAGGGATTTTGGAAGGAATCCAGAATCGGCTCAGGCGCTCGCTGTGATCAAGGCACCAGCAGGTGCCAGCTCTGCCATGCTGTCCTTTCTCCAGGGGGAGCAACGGGGGTGCCACCACCCAGAGAACTTGGATTGGGCCAAAAAAAAAAACCACATGAAAGGATTTCCCACCCTCGTCCAAGCGACAGATCCAAGTTCACAAGTCAGCATGGCCTCTCCCACCGTGCCTGACACCGTGGATGGTCTCAAATCTGCTGCCCTTAATCCTCACTTATGGCATCTGTGCATCCATGGAAGGAATGAGGTCATTCAGTTTGTTCTTTCCCAGCCTCCCAAGCATGGACTGTTCCTCATTTTCTTCAGCAAGCAATGCTTTGTGTCCCATGGCTGACCTGTCCTGCACAGCCTGTGTGACACAGCCACTCACCCAGTGACAGCACCAGCACCTGCCCATCCCTGGGTGTGAAAGGGCTTTTGGTCCTAAAAATCAGCCATCCTGCAAGGGAATCTTCCTCCTCCCCTTTACCACACAGCCCTACATCCAAGGATCTTTCGGGGAGGAACAATAGGACTGTGAGGAGCTCCTGTCTCCATTAACAGCAACAGGAGGTCAATGGATGGGCTTACCTTGCAGAGTGAATATTTGAAATGGGCACCAATATTTGGGAGCCCTTTCAGGTCCAAATATCTTCCCATTTTTCTCATTTCCCTGCTTCCTCATTTTATCCTTCATTTCTTATCTTCCCAACTACTTCGAGTAGTTGTCCATCTTCTAATCTACCTTGTGTCACAATCTCCTCTTATGAGGAGGATAAATATTTTTTATAGATCATCTATCCGACTCATTTGACCCCAAAAATTTGTATCTTCTTAAGTGGCACCAGAAAATTGGTGGAACTGTCATGGCCTGTGAAAATCCAGAGGCTTGTGCACACAGGCAGTGCCTTGAGGAACAAGGGATATTCCCAAAGTGCTCCTGAGGCTCCAAGCTCTGTGATGCACTTTACAGTTCAGCTGGATCAAATGCTGATCCAAAAAAAAGAAAAACCCAGCCCTGATTTTTGGATGGGAAAACACCCATCCTGCTTGAGGGCGAGTGCACGAGGCTGAGGGAGAAACCCCATTTCTCCCGCTTGTAAAGGAGTAAATCTGCTCTTGCTGCAGATAAAATCACACAAAGCCATCCCACAGAGCCCCTTCTCCCTGCAAAGCTGCACTTCCCGTCGTGTGGTTTAGCACAGATCTGCCGGTCAAGCAGGAATTCTTTTTCCTGATGCAGATTTCTCTCTGTGAGCACATCTGTAAGCCCATAGACCCTTGCCTCCTGGGACAGGCCTAATGGGCTCTGCATCCACTCTGCCTCATTTGTTTGGGAAGTGCTGGCTCTGCAGCGGGAGGGCTGAAGTGGGGCTTGCACTGAGGGATGGTTTTTCCATCCTGAATTTAAATGCACCAACAGAGACCGCGGGTTGTTGTTGCCGAGAGGAACAACAACAGAGGGCTCGAGAGCCACAGATTTGGGAGTCAGTGACACAGAAACACCCAAGGATGGGATGAGCCAGCTAATTAATGTCACCCTCTGCCCTCGAAATTGGTCATATATGATGCAGGAACACAGAGAGAGGGCAACTCTGGATGTCCCAGCTCCTTTCAGCCTTTTTGGTGGTGAGGAATCTCCTCCTGGTTCATATCCCGCGATTGCCTGATGGATTTGGGATGTCTGAGGAAGGCAGGGATATTGAACAGCTCAGTGCTGACTTTGCATGAAGAGGAGAAGGGGAAGAAGCTGGAGTTGAGCTCAGTTATGGATCATGAGAGATGAAACCAAAGGTGTCCATGCCCAGGCAGGAGGGGATGCCATCAGGAAAGTTTCCCCTGAGAAAAAACATGGGATAAATCCATCCTTGAGAGCAGCCCAGGTGCCAGTGAAGCTCTGCTACAAAGCAACCACACCCTCCTGAAATATTAAAATATTATATTTCTCCATATTTTTACCACCAGCAAGCTCTCAGATGAAGAACCTCAAATCAGGAAGAGCTCAGTCTTAGAAACAAATTGGTGAAAAATCCAAACTCCTCCTGCCTTTTCAAAAAAAAAAAAAATAAAAAAAATTTCAGCAACAGAAAGGGAAAAAAAGGAGAAAAAAATAAAAGAAAAGAAAAAGGCTTGTTCATGCTGTTACAGTTTAGGAACTGCTGGCATCCCTGTCTCTGAGAGGAAGGGATGGGGAGCTGACTGCTCAGCAGCTGAGAACGTGTGTTCTGGAAGCAGCTCCCGGAGCAGATGGTGCAATGATTACTGCCAGTAAATGTTAGAGCCCTCTTTTCCTTTCCTTTTTTTTTTTTTCCCTTTTTTTTTTTTTTTTTTTAACTAGAATTCTGAACAACAGGGGAACAATAATTACAAAGAATACATGAAAGCAGCTTGATTTCCTTTCTTTTTCCCCCTCTCTCTGAGTGTGTCTTGCTCCTTCTCCAACACCTGACTCTGCAGAAGGGGATGTTCCCTGGGATTTACTGGGGTGCTGGAATCCACCACCAAGCACTTTGTTCTGGGGAGTTTGACACGGCTCCTGTGCTCCAAGCTGTGTTCCCTGGGAAATGAGGAGCTGCAGGATCATGTGCTGTGTATGGGATGCTGAAAACAGGGAAAAGGAGAAGGGATGCAGCTGTGTAGAATGGAAGGCATCCTTGCCCATGGCAGGGGTTGGAATTGGTGGTCCTTGAGGTCCCTTCCAACCCAAACCATGCTGGGATACAAATATTCCATTATTTAAATAGTCACCCTGCTGGCTTGTGGTGTAATAAACAGTCCTTGGCCCAAGAAATGGGAATTATTTTTTTCCTTTCATCACCAGGGTCTGGCTTCCCTGGCCCCATCTCCCTCTCCAACACCCTTGAGTAGCCCTAAAACATTTTTCCCCCATTTCCTCTCTTGTTCCCCTCTCTTTGTCCCAACATTCTCTTTCTGTTCCCCTTATTTTTTTTTTTTTTTCATTTTTTTGCCTTCTAGCAGGGCAGCTTGTCCCTCACCACTTTAAAATCGCTTTAAACCCCCAGGAGAACCTGGCTCCCAAATTTTTAAAGAGCAGATATCAACCAGGATGGGAAGGAGCATCCTTGTCTTCTTGGAAAACACACCATGGTGCTGGAGCAGGCACAGCCAGAGCAGCACAACACATCCCCTGCAGCATCTCTTGAGGCCGTCAGCTTTTAAATGCTGTGACATCTCTCCTAAATGTGCCATAGTTTGGTTCCTTTTTCTTTTTTTTTTCATTTTTTAGTTTTTTTAATGTCTGTAAATTAAGAAAAGCCAGGGAAATTTCCACAGGGAGACCAAAAAAAAAAAAAAAAAAAAAAAAGCAGGATATGCGCAAAAAACGCCTCCTTCCTGAAATTCAGATCCCTGCTCTGCAGCAGGGAGGTACCAAAGCTCCTCGTAGACAGGCTGAGAGAAATATTTTAGTCCTGAAAACAACATGTTTTTCTCCAGCTTCCTGCTCCCAACGATTTTGGCTGGAACTTTAAAAATATCAGTCTGAGGAGGCAGAAAACTGGCACGGAAAATGTCACCCCCCCCCCCCCCTCAAATTAATGTTTGCTGAAGTATCAATCAGCTGAGGGAAGACTTCTGAGAGGAACTGTCAGACATCCCTAAAATGGGGAGCATCCAGCTCCACTGGCAAGACTGAGGTGCCGGAATTCCTCGCTGTGATTCCAGGTCAAAGCAAATCACATTTTCAATTAGAAGACTGAGGTTTCTTTGTGACCATATAGAAAAATGAATGGTCAACATCTGCTAAATTATCAAATTCCTCTTGTTATTAGCTATGAAATTCCTCTTTGAAGGTCAGGCATGGCTTTTCAAGGTGAAGCGTAACAGTAGTTAAAGAATAAGATTTTTTAATTTCAGTTATAATAATTTTGAGGCTTTGTTGGGATGCTTTCAATTACAATCACAGCTCTCATCCTTTGACAGATTCCAGGGAAGAAAAGAGGGGAATAAATGAAATGTTGCATCTTCATTCAAAGCCTGCAGCACTCACCAACAAAACTGAAATGAAGGGTTCCAAGAAAGTCAGCACTGGACCATCCATGAATACTCATCTCCTTGAGATGCAGCACTTGTATCAAGGACACAAACCATCAATAATGACAGCAGCAGTGTTTGTTCTGCAATTTGTGGGTATTCAGAGCCCACTCCTCAAATCCTTGCTTAAATTGTGGCAGTACAAATGGAGTTGGACAGAGCCCGGTCCTCTCAAGTCCTACACCATTTTCTGGGTTCAAAGGCTGAGCATTTTAGCTGTGTAATAATGGGTGGTATTACCAGGTATTGTGATGGAAAGAAATCTTCCTTGAAATGAAAATACCCTCTTTCCATGGAGCATGAACCCAGCTTTCTCTTTCTTCTGTGCTGGATCTGTGATATTTGCAGAAAAACTCTTGTGGCACTTGTGGGATAGCTCTTCATGCTGAGCTATCAAGGAATAGGTCAGGCTTGGGGGTGATTTCTTTTAATTTGTTGTTCCAGCTAACTGAGGACATCAGATTTAAGACAGGCAGTGCAAACACAGATGCTGCATATCGGACACACCTGAGCATTTCTTGGCTGATTGATAAATAAAAACCAGTAACAGTGAGGAAATGTGCAAGGGATTTGATTTATTTTTAATATTTTTGTTGTCCTCTCCAGGCTGGATGGGGCTTTGAGCAACCTGGCCTAGTGGAGCCATGGCAGGGGTTGGAACTGATGATCCTTAACATCCCCTCCGACCCAAAACGTTCTGTGATTCTCTTAAAAAGTACATTTGCTAAAACCCCATTTTTCCTGCTCATTAAAAGCATTTGCCCCCAGCTACTGAAGGGTTTTATTCTCTTCTCTGAGCCTGGCTTGGTGAAAAGCAACCCTCCCCCAGCTCTTTCTTTATAGGGTTCATAAAGTGATCTTGTGGTCACCAAGAACAAGGCCAAACTGCACTCCAAGACCCCTTTACAACTCCAAAGGTGTGATATTGTTTTCACAATTTTCCTGACTGTCTTCACACCATGGGGATGCTGATTTCGTGGGATTTCAAAGCGAGGCTTAAAGATCTCACTAAAAATACCACGAAAAAAATTATCATTGGAGGAAAGGTGATTTGTGACCCTGTAAAGTCAACTCAAGATTTATGAGGCTGCAGAATGAGAGGCAGGGGCAGGGCCCTTCCCTGCCTGTCCCTCGATCTGCCTGCTTGTAAACCAGATGTGGCAACATCTGTACCTGCAGCAGAGCTGAATTCTGTGATATGAGGCCACCAATCCACCTCATGGGAGCCTTGGCATTGTCTGACCTGCTGAGGAGTCCCAGGAGATGCAGCCATGGAGACCATGCACCTTTTTGCTGGGAAAACTGATAAGAAACTGGCACAGGGTTCCCAGAGAAGCTGTGGCTGCCCCTGGATCCCTGGAAGCATCCAAGGCCAGGCTGAAGCCACCTGGGATAGTGGAAGGTGTCCCTGCCCATGGTGGGAGGGTGGGAACATGATGGTCTTTCAGGTCCCTTCCAACCCCAACCACTCCATGATTCTCATGCCACCCTTCCAGTTGCCTTCCCCTCTGGTTTTTAAACTTTCAGCAAAGCTTTGCTCCTCACCTTTACCCAGTGAGTGCCCCTGAAGTGCTTTGGGAACCCGAGGCAGAAAGTGCAACACAAAACTTCAACGAACCCCACGCTGGCCTGTCGTTACCAGGCCCCTTAATGAGGATAATTTATAGAATTCCACTAACATAAATGCATTCCAACCATCCCTGCCCCCCGCCCCAAACAAGGAATCAATTGAGGGAAAATGGCCCATGACAGGAAAGGAGGAGAGCTGGATTAAATATTTAAAGCGTTCCTGTAAATGAAGATGCCAAAGCCAGGTCAGTAATGAGCTTCCCCCGAAGCCACTGGGAACTCACATTAATGCTGCACTTGACTCCTGCAGGTCTCTCCCACATGCCAAAACTCTCCCAAGTTGCCAAGCAGACACATGGAACAAAGTGTTGTGCTGGGCTCTGTGTGTGTGTGCGTGTGTGCAGGACAGGGAGAGAGATTTAACCCCTTCTGCACATCCAGAGCTGTAAAATTACACAGGAATCAGAAATTGCTGTCATTTGGATCTAGGGCTGACTTCTAGCAATGAGATAATCAAGTTCCCATGAAAGACTCTGATTCTTCTGAGAAGTTGAACCAAACATAGAATAAATGGATTCTGTGGGTTGAGACTGAAGAGTTCGCAGAGGAGAGATGCTGGAAATAGAATCATGGAGTGGTTCTGGTGGGAAGAGACTTAAGGATCATTAGTTCCAACTCCCCCACCATGGTAATTAACACTCATTTCACCAGATTTTTCCAAAATAATTCATTCTGTTACTAGTGTAAACTGTGTCCTGCACTTAGTATTGTCCAGTCACCCTCTTGGAGCCCTTTTAGGCACTGGAAGAGGCTCTAAGGTCTCCCTGCAGCCTTTTCTTCTCCAGGATGGACACTCCCAGCTCTCTCAGTCATCCTACTGTCCCATAGCAGAAACAGCTCCCAAACAGCATTTCCAGCTTTCCCAATGGATATTTTCCCAATCTTTTCCCACGTCTCCCAGCCTTGCTGTTTTCCACTCCAAATACAAGAGTTACATTCTCTTTCCTAAACCAGAGCCCTGTGAGCTCCATTCAATGCAACTTTCTCTTCTGACACAGAACAAATATCAAAACTCTTGTTAAATTCTCTGACTTCAGACTTCCAGCAAATTTCCTGCTGACTTTCCAGCAGTTCCATGCAGACCTGGTTGCCTTTTCTTGCTTACAAGGATTTTCTGTGTGCTTCTGAAGGCTTTGATTATTTGTGCCAGCATATTTCTAGGAACTAGAGTGGTTGATGTCTACACTGCCAGGTCCTCTTTTCCCATTAAGACAGGCACCAAATATTCCTTATTCCAGGCCCCTACCACCTCACCCAACTTCTGCAAGTACCAGCCACTTGGAAGTGCCAACAGCTCCAAGACCAATATGAAAAGGATTGGAAAACCATGGAAAAACAACCAACTGATTGTCAAGAGCTGAGCACTCAGAAATGAATGAAAAGGAAGATTTAAATCCAGGCAAAACACAAAATCTTCAACTATAAAAAAAAAAAAAGAAAGGCTAAAAACGGCCCTGAAAGGGTTGTGCTGCCAAGGACAGTGGGGGAGTCTCCATCCTCAGAGGGATTTAAAAGCCATGCTGGGGACAGGGATCAGTGGTGGCCTTGGCAGCACTGGGGAATGGTTGAACTCAAAGATCTTGGAGTGCTTTTCCAACCTCAGTGATGGGCACAGGCAGAAGAACTTCATCATCACAACTGAAAGGGTTTAGAGCAGTCCACAGCATGTTTTTATCCCCCTAACTCCCTTTCCCATCCTTCCCCAGCACAGTTTCAAAGATGGGGATCCAGGGATCATTCCCAAGGGCAGTTTGCACATGGCCAACCTGTTTCCAAAGTAAATTAAGAGTATGTGTAGTAATTAATACCATGGATGAAATCAGGCTCTGTCCTTCACGCTTCACCCCTGATACACCTCTTAATGAGACATGTGGAATCCAGGGACAGAATCATCCAAGAAATCACTTGGACAGAGACATGGACATTAATAATTTCCTCCCATGACCACAGCAGGCTGCTGGTGGGACTGTCCAGAGCATTTCCTACACGGTTTATTCACATTACAGAAATATTACACTGCACAATTTCTGAGGTTGTTTGGGGCATCTCTTTATCTGTTCCATATTAATTAGCACTGTTGTGGTTTTTTTTTTTTCTTCCACCTGTACATCCTCAAGCAGCTGAAAACATTATTCCACTAATTTATCTGCTGATGACACGAGCTGGGGTGAGCAGCCTTCAGTCATTTGTCATTTGGATGGCACTTTGGCTCTGGCATTTCCTTCCATCTTCTCCCACTGGATGATATTTGCAGATAAATCTTTCAGAATTAGGTGATTTCTGCCTCTATGATATCTCTAAGCCGAAGCTGATCTCCACTGTGCTGCTGAACCAGAACCTGCATCAGCCACCCTCAAGTGGCAGGAAGCTCCCCCAGCTCCAGCAGCATTCCCCGCCTCTGGAACCGGCACAGGGGAGGGGGAGCTCACCCCAAATCCATCAGAGGGGTCTCTGGGAGGGACTTTTTGCAGGGCAGGGGATGTTTGGATCTTGCAGGATCCCAAAGCTGAGCTGGAAATGCCCCTGGAGGGATCTTGGTGGGTGCCAAGCGGTGATCACCCAGCAGCAGCAGGCAGAGGGGTGATATTGGCTTTGGGATCCCCAGGAGAGCTGGGGGAGAATGCAGGAGCCCCAGAGTGGGGAAAGCACAGAGGGGCAATCCCAGACACCCCTGGCAGCCTGGAGGGATGGGGGAGACAACACGAGCAGGATCTGAGCCCCCCAAGGCTGAAAGGGCTGGTGACTTCTCGAGCTGGATTTCAGCAGTGGCACCATCACACCCAACACGCTCAGCCTTTGTTTCCCACCCAAACCAGGATTTCCCATTCCCAAACCTTGGCCAGATGGAGGAGGAGGAGGCTGTGAGGAAGAGGAAGATGGCCCAGGAGCCCCAGGCAGGTGAGGAGGAAGTGCCTGCCCCTTTCCCCCTCTCTCCTGCTCCATGTCCCAGCCCAGCACGGCCCCAGCTGCAGGACAGCCCCGCTGCTGACGCCGTCCTGCTGGGGATGGACTGAGGGGATCTCCTTCCCCTTCCCTGTGGCACAGAGGCAAATCCCATCCTCTCCCTGTCCTTCCTCCTGCAGACACTGGGCTGAGGATGGAGACCAGGGAGGACAAATCCCCACAGCAGAACGTCGCGGAAGAGGCCCTTTGGAGTGGCTACAAGGCACAGGAATCCAAAGGGGAGGAAAAGCCCCAGAGATCCCACATGGGGAGGGGCTGCAAATTCAGATCACAGGGATCCGAGGAGGAAAGACCCACTCTGGGCCAGGGAAGTGGCCAGAAATGCAGCCAAGAGCTCAGAGCTTGGGGTCCATGAGCAACTTCAAGATGGGGAGAAGCCCCACAAGTGCTCGAAATGTGGGAAGACCTTCAGCCAGAGATCCGACCTGATCTGCCACTGGAGAGCCCACACAGGGGAAAGGCCCTAGGAGTGTGATAAATGCAGGAAGAGATTTCAGAGCAGCTCCAATCTCCGCAAGCACCACTGGATTCACACAGAGGAGAGGCCCTTCCGCTGCCCCGACTGCAGGAAGGGCTTCAAGAAAAACTCCACCCTCATCACCCACGGCACATCCACACTGGGAAGAGGCCCTGGGAGTGTCCCCAGTGTGGAAAGAGCTTATCACAGAGCTCTCACTTGACCCAACACCAATGGAGGCAGCACTAAAGGAAGCCCTGGAAGTGCCCCGAGTGCGGGAAGAGCTTCATGCCCTGCTCCAGCTCCATCCCCCATGGGATGATCCACGCTGGATAAAAATAAAGAAAATAAAAACATTGAACTAAGACATGGATGAGGACATGGGGGGATCTTCCAGGGGCTGTGGGGGACGCTGGGTTCGAGGGAGTTCAGGGTTCCTGGGAGGGACTTGGGGCTCACTGAGGGTTTTGGGCACCCCAAAGCTCTGGCTGCACTGGGAGACCCTGGTAGAGATTCTGGGGCAGCTGCTCAAGGACCCTGGAACTGTCACCAGGTCCCCCCATCCAGGTTCCCAGTGTCCCCTGTCCAAGATCTCCCTCTCCTCACTGTCACCCCCCTTGCACCCCACCCGTTCCCATGTCACCCCACTCCCAGTCCTGTCCTGCTCCCATCCCAGTCCAGATCCCATTCTCAGTCTCATTCCTTGTCCCTGTCCCATATCCTCTGTCTGGTTACTGTTCCCATTTTTCCATTTCTATATTCCCTGTCCCGCCCACATATTTCCATTTCCAACCCAGTCCCATCTTCCTAAATCCCATCCCATAATCTCTCTCCGACTGCTGTTTCTATATTCCTTGTCCTGTTCCCATATTCCCATTCCTGGTCCCATTCCTGGTCCCTGTTCCCATTCCCAGTCCCTATTCCATATTCCTGGTCCCATTCCTGGTCCCTATCCCCATTCTCAGTCCCTGTGTCCATTCCCAGTCCTTAGAGATCATTTCCAATGATTCCATGATTAAACTTCAGGACAATTCACCCCATCCTGGTGCCTGTTCATTGCTCCATCCCCATCTTTGGGCTGTGTAGGGAATCCGCAGCCTCAATTCCTGCACTGATGAAAAGCTCACTCAAGCTCCAGTGCAAGAAAATCCCTAAATCCTCCATGGTTTCAACCTCCCAAATCATCCATTATCAGCTTTGTTGTAGTGGTTGGCACAAGGAATTAGTCCAACAGGCAATGACTGACAGTTTTCTTCTAAAATATGGCACCATCTGGCAAAGCAGGATTGCCATTCCACGTAATCCTGGTCCTCCAAAGTATTTCTGTCCCCTGTCCAAGGCCCATGAGCAACCAGCAGATGTGGACAGGGTTTGAGAGAGAATTTGAACCACAGCTGTGGCTCAATTGGCCATGAAGACATGTGGAAATTAAATAAAAAAAAATATTACAACCAAAATCTTTTACTCTCGGATAAATGAGGTTATTCCCCTCACAATGGGAGAAAAACCTCACTAGGTGTTAAATGGTACTCGATCCACTTTTATGGGAAGGATTCATTGAGATGGTTGCCCAGAATAATAAGGAACCACATTAGCTGACCCAGGGACTCCTTTCCAGACCCAAGATTCTGTTCCCCTTTAGCTAAATGAAAGGAAAATGCAGTTCTCATCTCTGAAAGGAAAATCAGTTTTCCTGGAGCCCTGACATGCAAACAGGACTTTTTTTTTTCCTTCCCATCTGCAGCAGTTCAGAGAGATTTAATGTGATTAATGCTGCTAAACTATGTCACCTATGGCATTTTTCTGCTTTCCAGTAGATGAAAAGGCTTCTGTTCAAAAAGAAAACTGCAATATGTGCTGCATGAAATGCCAGCTGGGAGTGGAGGAAGAGAGTGTGGTGATGGCAGATACTTGATTTAGCTCTGCATCAATAAAACATCCACATTTGTAAGAGAGAATGTGACGGAAAACGTTTTAATTGAGTGATATTTGTACCAGGACGTTGGGCCACTCACCTGGAATCACTTCCAGGATTCCCTGCTCTATTCCTTGAATTCAGACTGAGATGTCTCCCATTCAAAGCTGTCACTGAAAGCAACATCACAAAGAATGAACTTAATGGGTTTGAGGCAAATTTCCATCTGATTCAGATAGGAAGTAAGATCCATGAGGATTGGCCCAGTAACCAAATTCAACAAGCTCAGGGTGTTCAACTGGAGAAGAGGAGGATCCAGGGAGAGTTCAGAGCCCCTTCCAGAGCCTAAAGGGGCTCCAGGAGAGCTGGAGAGGGACTGGGGACAAGGCATGGAGGGACAGGA
>JAWWMU010000153.1:110055479-110065656 GCA_035048155.1 Cinnycerthia olivascens
GGAAGCCATTCCCTGTGTCCTGTCCCTCCATCCCTTGTCCCCAGTCCCTCTCCAGCTCTCCTGCAGACCCTGCAGGTACTGGAAACACAGAAGCTCAGAGGGTCAGAGCCTTTCCTCAGTGACACACTCCAGAGTTTTCCATCCAGCCTGGACACGGCTGACAAGGCATTCCTGCCCAGCAGGTCTGCTTTGGACCTTTCCCCACCAAGGGAGCAGATCTAGGCCAAAAATATGATCCCAAATTACCAAGATCAGACAGGTAACCAACAGAAATGGTCAACATCACATTTTAAAGCTTGGAAATGCTGCAAAGCTGCACTTTTTGTGTTGCCCAATCAAGGTGTTTTAAAGGTTTTCTGAACAAAAATTTCAAAAACTACTGGCCAAGACTATAAATCCCTCTCTCCTTTCTTTAATGACACACAGTCAACAATTTAATTCCCCTCACTCATGCACTGGAACATCACTGGCTCCAGAGCTGCCAGTCAAATTCTATTTATTTCACAGGACCCTCATCAGAACAATTCCAAATTCAAGGCTAAAAATGTTGCAGTTGAACTCCTGGGCAAAGTGGGTGGGAGGCACAGGGATGACACTCTGAGACAGAATGTACAGAAGCCAGGATTAATCCACCTGACACTCTGCTGCCGACTCCTCAAAGCAAATCCAAACAAATTCAGGACAGCAGTTGCAGGAACAGCCTCTCTCTTATTTAGGCAAAGCCAACCACTCAGGCCACTGTGTGCACTTGGCACACTGAGAAATCTCTTTGCCACAGCCAATTAGGAAGAGATCTGATTAATTAGGACTTCTTCATCCTTCTTTTCTGACCAACACATAGCAATGGATTATTTAGTTCATTAAATGGGGTTGTTCAGCTACGCTGCCTCAAACAAGAGCTCTTGTGGGGCCACTGAAAGGAGCCAAGAAGACCCAGATGGAATTAAAGCATTCAAATGAATGCTGTTCCCACACAGCCCCGTGCAGGGGCACAGCTGTACCCCAGCCATGGCTGTAAAGGAGGACAGGCTGGCTCTACCCTGTCACTTAACATCGTGCCACAGCTCCGTGACACGGCACTGGCATCACTCCACAGTGCTGGCACGGCCTGTGACAGTCATTGTCCCCACCAGATTCCAGAGGAACTTGTCTGAAATTCCCCCAAGGGGCTGAGGAGCCTGAATTTTGCTGAGTTTATTGAGGCTGAGCCTATTCAGTTTCTGAGGGTCTCTAGGAAAGGCCACTTCCTACTCCGAAAGGTGAGAAAAGAGGAAAGGATGGAATCAGACTAAAAAAAAGGACAAGAGAATGAATAAAATTCCTCCTTTTTAATCTCTTACACAAGATGCAGTTACCAAAAAGAAACCAGAAACAAGGCAAGTCCAGATCTATGAAAATAACCTTGTTGTATCCCCTACAGCCCCTGGGATCTCTGCTGCCAGAGATCAGCAGTTCCAAAGTCGCCCTAGGAAAGCACAAGTAAGCATCCCAGTGAAAAACAAATTGAAAACCACTTTGCTGAGGTATTTGTCTGACTGAGCATTGCACCAAACCATGTAATCTCCATGAAATGGAAAAGAACTGCTCGGCAACTTGCAGTGAGGAAAAGGGTGGAGAGCAAATTGCAGGAACCAGCAGTCCTGGTGGGTGAGACACGACGTGCTTGGGAGCTGGGACTTCTGCTGGGTCAGATTTTGGTGGGCTTGGGAAGTTTTACGTGTCTTTGTGACACCTGGGGATGTGGTTTAGTGGTGAACACAATGGTGCTGGGTTAATGCTTGGACTTGGTGATCCTGGAGGTCTTTTCCAGCTTTAGAGACTCTGATGATATCTGCTCAAGGAAAGGCAAGGTCAAGAGCTGTGATGAACACTCAATTATCTTTTGATAAAATCTATGAACTTTATCTTCATCTTTGCTAAGCCTTGTTGTGAACTTGCCGCAGTTGCTCTGAAAAGAAGCCATAAAGTGAGGATATAAAGCTCGTGGAATCACAGAATCACAGAATATCTTGAAGGGACCCACAAGGATCATCCAGTCCAACTCCTGGCCCTGCACAGACATCCCAACAATCCCACCCTGTCCCTGAGAGCATTGTCTAAATGCTCCTGAAGCTCTGACAGCCTTGGGAATGTCACCATTCCCTGCACCCTCTGGGGGAAGAAACTCTTCCCAAAATCCAGCCTAACCCTTCCCTGCCTCAGCTTCAAGCCATTCCCGTGGTCCCAAAGAGCTTTAGTAGAGGCAGGCAATATGAAAAGAATCAAAATCCAGAATTTTATTTGCATCCAAAATCCAAAGACTTGAACTGAAACATCACGAGACTGAAGGGGGAGAAGCAACCCTATAGAGAAAGAAATTGGTGCAACCTTGAAACAGCTTTCAGTAAGAGTTGACAGAGAATCACCTTGTCCTATGGAAAAAGTTACGTGAAAAATGAGCCATTAGAGCCTGAAAGTCACCCATTATTTTGCTTAAATGAGCATGAACGTGTGTTTCTCTTCCTGGAGGTGGCCCAAAGGAGCAGCCAACAAGTGCATGGAGAAAATTCCAAAGACTCTGGCACAAAGTACTGACAAAAGAGGTTTCTTTGGAAGGTAAACTCGCTCTCCCGAAGGGGATGAGTAAGCAGTCATTTCCCTCGCAGGCAAATGAAAGTTTTCAAAGATGTCATTCACAAAACTGCCCTTAATGGGAGAGCAGCATGGCTGAATCCAGGCAGGAAATTAAGAAACGGAGCAGGGACGGTCATTTTGATGAGGAGACTCAAAGAGAACAGAAAAATGAAACAAGGGGCTGTGCAGTGCTGTTATCTCCTTTGACTGGGTCCCATTAATACGAGTCATTTAAGAGAGTGATGAGAAGAATGGGAATCTTTAAATAAAACACAACTCTTTCAAAGGCACAGCTCTGAGTGTCTGAATTTCTCTTTCCAAATATGCCCAAATACATCCCAGCAGGACAGACAAGCTTATGCTGTATGGATTATCCAGTGACAGGGGTATTGTCATGGAAACATGAGCTTTGTTCAGAAGTGATCACTAACTCCTGCTCACCCTTCATATCTTAATAATAGGGGTTTTTTAAACTTTTTTTTTTATTGTTAAATCTGTGACAGACTTTGGGCCCAAATCTTCTATCTCCTGTATGGATTTCACCCCGGATTTCAGCTGGTTTGTTTCTCATTTACTCACTGCAGCAGTGGCCCATGGGCACAGCCACAACCCACAGGAGAAACTGGTCTGGTTCAGGAAGGAAACACAGCATCTCATCCTTTTCATGGATGGACACCACTCTTTTAGTCTAAGAACCCATGACAGACGTGAAGAATACAACTTTCACCTCAGGATAGCTAATAAAATAAATGATATGGGATTCTCCTCCAGAAACTTTGCACTTGGGCTTTTATAGGAAGACATGCTTGGAGGTGCTGGGAGAGTGATTGATCTTGATGTTCTTGATGATCCTGGAGGGCTTTTCCAACCTGAGTTACTCTGTGGTGAACTCACAAAGTTATACAGGTCTGTAAGTGAAGTCTGGTGACTTTGGATCATCTCTTAAAATATGTTGGCTTAGAACAGATTCTTCTCCCCATCTTAGGCCCAGGCAGCCATCACTGCAACCCCTGACAGGCATGAGATTGGGAGAGATGAAGGCAGAGCCCACCAAATAAAAAGAAAAAAATGGAAAGGAAGAAGAAAGTCTGGAGACATTTGGGAGAGAAATGTAAAATGTCTGCCAGGCTGGTAACTGAAGCAGATTTCACAGAATCACGGAATGGTTTGGGTTGGAAAAGATCTTGAAGACCATCCTGTTCCACCTCCTGCCATTGGCAGGGACACTTCCACTGTCCCATGTGGCTCCAAGCCCTGTCCAGCCTGGTCTTGGACACTTCCAGGGATCCAGGAGCACCTACAGCTTCTCTGGGCACCCTGTGCCAGGGCCTCACCACCCTCACAGGGAACGAGAAGAATCATCCAGGCTGGAAAACATCTTTAAGATGGAATCAGAGCCTTTAATTACAACTTACTTTTCCAAAGTTTTCTGTGAAACTCTACAAAATTTGGTCCTGTGACTGAGTGGAAACATCACTGGCTTCCACCAGCGCAGGCCCAAAAAAACCGAGCTCGGATTTATTTCTCAGTTGCATCTGCGTAGCTGCACCCTCCAGATGCATTATTTAAAAATGCAAGGAAACGGTTCTGTTTAATTATTTTGCACACAAAATAGTTGGGATGATGGGTGTTGTTACTTTAGTGGCACATGAGCACCCTGAAGGCCTCTGGAATGGTCACTGATGAGCTTGGAACAGAGTTTTACAACAGTGCAACATGAAGAGCAGAGTTAATTTTTAAAAAAGAGTGAAATCCATGTCCACCACCCTCTTCCTCCTCCCTCCACCCCAAGCCCCCCAAACCCAGGGTCTGGCAGTTGTTCTGATCCCTGGAGTTTGATGCATGTTTGATTCACAGACTGCAGCATGTCTGCACCAGATGGCCCCGAGTTAATGAACACAAACTCATCACTTTTACTCACGAGGGAAATGTGCAGCTCAATCTGACTTGTACTCGACAACTAAAAATATTTGAGTATTTTTAGTGAGCATTTTACTGTTACAAAATGGCATTTGAGGAAAGCAGTAAAAGAACACAGCCTACCCAACAAATGGACTTGCACAGAAGAGGAGCAGCACTGCTGCCTTTCGCCCTTCTCATCCCAGCTAACACATCCCCAAACTGGGAGCAGCACAGAAGGAAAGCTGTAAGACCTGGGCCTCCTCAGGCACCATTTGTAGAAAGTCTCCTGAGTTTGCTGAAAGCAGAATTGAGATCTGAGTTTGTTACCACAGCAGGCTGTAAAGGATATGGGTCATAATATCTCAGCATAAAAGAAAGAGAATGCCTGGAAAATCTCAGAAATGTGATTATTTACGCTGGTTAATGATCTGTCTGCTCGAGGTCACTGTGATCATGGAATCCTGGAATGGTGTGAGTTGGAAAGGACCTTAAAGCTCATCCCTGCCATGGGCAGGGCACCTCCCACTATTCCTGACTTCCACAGTGGTGCACAAGATGCAACTCCATGAGAACATATAAGACATGCAAACCCCAGCATTACACTGCCACGATATCCAAAAGACTTTTCTCCAAGGAACCAAGAGACGTTTGTTAAAGGATGGAACCCAGATTCCTCAGTCTACAATCCAAAAATGGATTAATTGCTTCCCTTGGAGTGAGCAGGAACAAAGCCAGGATGGCAAACACATGGCAGGAGTGACATTCCCAGAATTTAAAGGAATACTGGTTTCACTTTTACTCAAAAAGCTGTTGGGTCACACCAACGATTTAATGGAATTGTAGCTGGAATGTGACTTCCTGACTACTCTCAAGTATTTGATTTTACATAAAATTGTTTGGTTTGGAAAAACCCTCAGAGATGACTGAGTCCAACCATACCCCAGCACTGCCAAGGCCACCTCTGACCCATGTCCCCAGGTGCCACATCCACAGGGCTTTTAAATCCCTCCAGGGATGGGGAATCCTCCACTGCCCTGGGCAGTTGTGCCAGGGCTGGACAACGTTTGGTGAATAAATTGTTCCCAAAATCCAACCTAAACCTCCTCCAGCACAACCCGAGGGTCTTTCCTCTTGTCCTGTCCCTTGTTCCCTGGGAGAAGAGAGTGAGGAAGCCCCTCTGAGTCTCCTTTTCTCCAGGCTGAGCCCCCTCAGCTCCCTCAGCTGTTCCTCACCAGACTTGTGCTCCCACACCATCATAAGACACAATTCCTAAAAAAAAAATATGGAAAACTCTGGAAACTTGTCAGAGGTGCTGCATGTTGATGGAAATATTTCAGAAGCAGTACATAAACCCTTCAGGTGTGCAATTCCAGCTCCACAGCATTATTCCCACAGAGCACTTGGATTGTCTTGACAGCCTTTTTACCTCTCTAACTACAAATTTTCCCAACTAACCCCATCTCCAATGTACACTGGTGATAAATTATGAGTTATTGAAGAGCAAAGTACCAATCTAACACCAGTGTCAAGCAGGATATTCCCAATGGTTGAGCTGATGAAAAAGAGAGAGGAAAACCAGAGGATGCTGAGAGGCCATTTTTATCTCCTAAGTTACGGAAGAATTACCAGGGGGTTGCACCATGCCAGGGCAGGAGATCCCATCTCACCAGGATCATCCAGGAATCAGTGCTAGGAGCAACCTCACAGCCATCACAAACTGGGCAGGATGCACAAACCCTCCTTCTCTCAGGATCTCTGTTCTCTCACACACAAACACAAATCAAATAATTCTAAAGCTTGCTCTAATATGAAGCAAAAGGAAGCATGGAAACCTTGCTATTTTCTAAGAAAAATAATTTGTTTTCTGACTTGCCCTACCCAAAGTTTTATAGAAATATTGGAAATAAATCTGCTTTAATCAACAAAGAGGGTCAAAATTCAGTTTAGAATGGAATATTGTGACTTCACCACTCAAATCACTCCTGTTGATATGCACTGTGATGAAGTGAAGCTACAACCTGGACATGTTCTGTTTGGAATTCATTCATTCAGACTCCTCTAAAGACTCAAATGGCTTTAGGAAGTACTTCTTTATCTCATTTATCTCTCCTCCAATACAAACTTGCTGATGTACAAGTTGTTCACTCTCCCCATCCTTTACAGCTGGATATAAATGTGGAATCTGAGAGGTCTTTAAGGAAGCGGGGACCATCTATCATCTGGGACAGCACAGAGTAAGAGGACAAGGGGGGAATGGTTTGAAACTAAAAGAGGAGAGAGGTTTAGGTGGGATTTTGGGAAGGAATCCTTCCCTGTGAGGGTGGTGAGGCCCTGGAATAGAATTCCCAGAGAAGCTGTGGCTGCCCCTGGATCCCTGGCAGTGTCCAAGGCCAGGCTGGACAGGGCTTGGATCATCCTGGGATAGTGAAAGGTGTCCCTGCCAATGGCAGGGGGTGGAATGAGATGGTCTTTAAGGTCCTTTTCAACTCAAATAATTCCATGATTTTAGGAAGTTACCAACATTTTCTACACACTAATTTCAGCTCCTCACAGAGCAGGATTTCTCTGCAGCGCTGGGATGGGGTCTCTGCCATCAGGAAAACTCAGCACATGTTTCTAAGGCAGATTTCCCCCTTCACCTTCTCATTCTTTCCTTACTCACCTCACTTTCAAACAGAAGCTGAGGGAAAAATTATATTTTAGCCTATGCCCATGCACCATTAAAAATAGGCATGCAGCACTTCCCATGCATAATTCATTCTTCCTGTATTTCCAGTCAAGACGTCTTCACTTTGCAAGTGCAAAGTGACAATTCTTGCAGATTTGGGAAATAATCCTTTACATCTGTTACAAGCTAGCAGACACCATTTGGCAAGTGTTAAAAAATACCATATAGGACCAGGACTGCAGTGTCTGTTTGGTTATGAGCACTCATGGTCTAAAGTCTGTAGGAAAAAAAAGATATGGCTTGAATGTTCTTTCCTTCTAGCAGATATATTCCAGTTTTCCAGCCATTTATCTCTCTTTTTGTGTTACATCCTCCCTATTCCTCACTCTCTTATGTGTCAGAGAATCTCCTGAGTTGGAAGGGACTCACAAGGATCATAGAGCCCAAACCCTGGCTCTGCACAGAACACCCCCAAGGATCTCACCATGTGCCTGACAGCATCATTTCGCTGGGTTTTCTTCTTTGGCAAATTTTGGGTTGGATTTTTTATTTCATTTTTTTAGTCTTTAACGCTGACCCTTCAACCCCACCTTTATAATGCCAGACCCAGAACAAGCCTCAATTCCAGCTCGGGCTCTCATGCCCTTGGGCCTCTCCCCATCTCCATTCCCCCTCTCCCTGCCTTTCCCACCAGCCCACGCTTTTTCCACCAGCCCAGCCAGTCTCTATCCCTGCCTTCACTTCCCCGTCTCCCTAATTTAGCTCTGCTTTTAAGTCTCATTAGCCCTGCCTCAAAGCGTGAGGAGCAGCGCTGTCATAACAAAAGGAGGGAGCGCTCGCAGCCCAGCTTGGGCAGGGCGAGGAGCATCTCCCTGCATACAAATGCTGCTGTAATAACGCTGCCCGAGCACCCCGAACCCCAGCTCACAGCCTGCAGGCTCGGGGAGAGCTGGGGATGGGATCCGAGTGCACAGGAGGATGAGTTGAGATGATCAAAAATCACATTTCAGCCAAGTTTGCCATCACAGCAACATCGCCAAGCCTCGACTCTTCTCCCCGCGTCTCATTTGGATGTTTTCTCCTACTCTAACACCACCCTTTGCTCCCTGCGCTTAAATCGTCTCCATTTGCATTCCAGTCCTCTGCTGGCAGCAGCAATAGGAGCGGTGCCATCCGCACGGCTAAATAAAGCAATATATATTTAATTAAAATGATGCTGACGCGGCAGCCGGGCTCACGCTCCGCCTCCGCTGCTGGCAAAGACGGGTCAGCAAAAACGTCCCCGATGCTCCGGGGACCCGACCCCGCCACCTCATCCGAAACTGTAAAGCTCCTGGAGCATCCTCTGAGGTTCCCCCTCGGAAAGAGCTCGGGACTTGCAAGCGCTGCCTCGGGCAAGGCTGGAGGGGGCCCGGAGAGCGCAGGGAGCGGCAGAGCCCCGGCTGGGCTGCCCACGGAGGAATTCGCTTTTATTGGCGTCGTGCTGGCAGAACAGCTGGGAAAAAACACACACCCAGAGTCACCACCAGGCAGGTTCTAGGAGGTCACGTTTAATCACGGAATCACAGGATGGTTTTGGGTTGAAAGGGATCGTAAAGACCGCCTGGTTCCGACCCTCTGCCATGGGCAGGGACGCCTCCCACTAGAGAAGGTGGGAAGGGGAGGAAAAGAGTTCTAAGCTAATTTTATGTTTCAGAGGTGAGACTCTAAAATATCTGGGGTTTTTTTAAACAAGGGAAGGGGGAAAGCCATTCTTAACCTGTCCTTTTTCAGGCTGAATTTGAGGAACTTTAGACCCGCTGGATGAAGCATATTTATTTTTTCAATTGTGGTTTTCATGGGAATTTAATTGCAAAGTGCTGTAAATAGGGGTTTGAAATTTGTCTGCAGTGTGTTCCACAGGAATACTGTGAAAAAAGGATTAAAAAACCCCCAAACGCCAAGGATTTTTTGAAATCCCAAGCACTTTATTCACTGCCTATAGACAGACATCACATTTTGTCAGTACAGCTTATCATGAAAGCTGCTGACAATTAATTTTTCATCTTTTATTTTCTTCCTTTTTATGTAATTGGAAATGGTCAGAAGGATTTACATCAGCAACACTACCATAAACTGAAAAAGGAGGTAACAGCCCAGCCCTCACCTTTAAGGTTGATTTGCTTAATGTGAAACATTGGGGAAAAAAAATCTGACACTTCTGAAGTTGTTCCACAAACCCATCTTGGGTTCAAATATCCTTTATTGTTTTTCAATCAAAATATGCCAAGGAAAAGCCTGGTGAAGGAAGGAGTGACAGGGTGGGATGCCACATGGAGGGATCTTTTTAACAGCAAACAGGAAGGAGTGACACATCCCGCAGATTTCTTATACTTGTTTTTTAGGGAAAAATACCTGCACGAGGCTTTGGTGGTGTCACTGTATGAACTTGCCAGTGTGTGAAATGAACTTTTAATTTAGTTCTGGCCCTGAATGTGAGTTTTTTTCCCCAACTTCTCCCACTAGGTGTAATCCTTGTCCCAGCAAGGCTCACAATGGGAATGTGTTCTCCCAGAATTGGAGCCCAAGCTCTGTGCAGACCCAAGCTAAGGGATAACACAGCTGCCTGTTCATTTAGTGACAATTCCACATATTTTGCTTTCTCATCTGGAAGTGTTTCCAGTTTGGGATGGTAGTTAAATGTTCCCTTTATCTGCAAAGCCTCAGACAGAACTGGATGGGTTTCTGCATTTCCCTTGTAATATGGCAATAGAATCATGAAATCATGGAATGGTTTGGGATGGTGTCATGGGTTGCAATGCAAAATGTAATCAAAGGTTTGTTATTCCATCACCTTCTGTTGGAACTGGGATGGAGGGTGGCATAATCTTCTATTAATAAGCCAGCTGATAAGAAACCAGCTGGGGCAGTTTCTTTCTCTCTTCCACCACCCATCCTCCCTCCAGGCACACATCTTCTGCTCAGGGGCCACTCAGTCCCACTGATAAAATTCCA
>JAWWMU010000153.1:110214757-110226513 GCA_035048155.1 Cinnycerthia olivascens
CTGAAAGTTGTCCTTGGTATGGAGCTGGAGAAGGAATTGTTTTGTGTCTTTGCTCTGTGAAGAGAGCTCAGTAGCACTGAATACGAAACCTAAAGCTACCCAGTAAAACAGCACAGGATCTAAAATATAAAAGCTAAAACCTAAGGCATCACAAAGGCCCCTCGAAAAAGACATCAGAACATTATTCACACTCCTCTTCAGCACACAAATTGCAGGTGATGTTACAAATCCCATAATTTGGAAAGGGTCTACCAATTTGAAACCCTGCTTTGGCAACACTTCCAACCTGACCGTCCTGCCAGCTTACCTGGACTTTGGGAAATGTCCTGCCAGCAACCACCTGAGCATGGCTGTGTCTGGCTTCTTGTTATTTCAGGTATTTCTGGACTGCTCCTTCCCACTCCCAGAAAGCCTCAGGAAGTGGAAAAAGACTTAAAAATTTTATGGAAGAGCCCAACAAAGATAAATCAACAACATTTAGGGGTTCAACACCCATCTTAGTGCTCACAATGGCAATAGCTTGATGGTGGCACCATGAGGTACCAGCCCACATTTCCTGCTCTAACCTAAGGAGATGCAGGAAATTCATGTTGGTGGTACTACTCGAGTTCCTTGCTAACATTTATTTATTGCAGATTTATACATCTCAGTGGCTGCAGAAGAGAAGCAAATATGTGGTAGAAAGTTGAGTAAACTGTGCTTCCCCTTTATTTGGAGAAAATAAATGTGTAACATGCTCACAGAAGAGCTCCCAGATTGGAGATTAACGTTCGAGTGCCACAAATGGAGAAAAACTCAGCTTTTATTTGTGAATTCTCAGAAAGCAGGACAAAGCCGTGAAGGAAAGGAACGGGAATGCCGTAAAACAGAAAGTACTCCGTGAGCAGAGATTTATAATTAATCAACAAGAGGGATGCAGCACTGTTTTACAAGGCAATAATCCAGCCCCATTCCCTAAGGAAAAGCCTTGGAGAATGAAGGCCAAGTAGCTTTTTCAAACAAGGCAACTGGATTATTGCCCCATAAAGCAGCACAGCTCTGTGATTATTACCTTGGTGCTACATGCCCTTTTTAAAATGGTTTTCCCCCATAAATGTTTAAAACCTCCCAAGTAAAAAAAGATAAGGGGAAGGAGATGTGGGGTAGAAAGCAACACCTTTAATGTTTTCTTCTAATTTCCTGGGAAATACCAAGCACACGACGTGAAAGAAATGCTTTCAATCAGGGTTATTACAAACAGCAGTAATAAATCCTATTAATAAGCAGCACACTAAGATTTTATGTCTCTCTTATTCTTCACACATTGTTTCCCCTCTCTGCTTGTTCCCTCCCTTTTCACACTCTCCCAAAAGCAGAAGCATTTTTTTATTTACAATTTTTGTAACATTGCAGTTTCACTTTATACTTGAGACACCAAGCCCAAAACAAGGTAGAGACTCAAATATCTCCTGGAATCTTATTAGTGACGGCTGATAAAACTTCAATTAGCCTTTGTCCTGTACAAAAAATAAGATATTTGGAGAACACAGAGTCTTGTCCCCTTGGCTGAACCCTGCCTTGACCTGTGTGACAACTCCAAGCTGTGCCACGTGTGCTCAGGATCAAAAATCACTTTTATTTAGAACAGACATATCCAGAACAGCTTGTGTATATCCCATCAGAGCAGTAATGTAACAAAAATTCAACATACCAGCTTAAAAAAAAGATTCCTGGTAAGATGCTCTGAATACCCCAAGGATGGACTAAATTCTTCACGTGTGAATTGAAAGCAAAGCACCAGCTCCATTCACAGCACTAAATATGCACAATTCTCTGAATGAGAACAGGATCAAAACAAGAACATTCAGCAGACTCCCAAATCTTTTGTTTCTGAGAATATTTAGACGTGTCCCAGCTGCCTCACAAATCTGATGTCTATTCAAGGTACTAAATTTGAAAGAAAATGACAAGTGGAAGTTTACAAATATTTCCTCTCTAAAAACTCTTTTTTCTTCCGTTTTAAAAACTTAGCAATTCCTCTCATAAAAATTTCTTTGTAGAGGCAAACAACGAAAACAAATATGATTTCAACTGATGTTGTTTTGAAAACATTAAATCTAGTCCCACTGGGAAATTAAATGGAAATGTCATCTGTAATAATGGGAGAGAAATGATTCATAGGCAGACTCTAACATTTTAAAATATGTTACCTATGTAATTAGAGGAGCCTGATTTTCCAAAGGAGCAGTCTCACACACCTTCCAATAAAATCAAAGCCCAAATACAGGCTGTGAAAGCCACTTTCAACATATGTGCTTCAAATATTTTGTCACAGTGCAGAAATTAAATCTGGGAAGCCCTGGGAACCTGTTCCTGCCACCTAAGGCATGGAACTCACAGGGCTCCAACTACTCCAGGAATGTCTTTTTTGAATAGCTGCTGACACCAATGTCAAAATTACAGCTTCGTTTCACAAAGTTTGAGCTACACAAAATATCTGTAATCATCTTTAGGACCACTTAAACTTAAATTGTCCTATTAAAGGCACTGGGACTTTGGAATCCACAACTGCTTGATCAAAAAAATCGTGAGATAGAGAAGGTGACACTTCCCAGGTTGGAAGGGGAGAAGCAGGGTTTAATTTCACTTACTGTCAAAAACAAAACAAATTTTAAAAAGCTCAAGTTTTATGTAATTCATGCAGAAGCTGTGTGGAGATAGCAAATGCTCAAGTCCCACCATTCCAGTCCAATCCCAGTACAACCTGTGAGGTGCAAGTTTCAACTCAGCCAAAACAGAGTTAACAATAGAGAACATTTTTTCCAGGTTCTTCAATTTTATATAAAGCCAATTTTGTCTGAAACTGCTAAGCAGTATTCATAGCTTATGAATAAAACTATTTAAAGGATAATCTAAGGGAGCCTTTTCATCAATATTAAAGTCATTGCACATTGCACTGAGTTAGTGGAGAAGGATATTCCTCTAACTGCTCCCAAACTCTGATTCCCAAACTAGGAATCACAGCCTGGAATATGGAATCTGCAGATGACCCATACAAAGCATTATTTTCAGGTGTGACTTTATCTCTGCTACTCTGACAAAAAGTTTGAAGTCCTTTTCCGGGCACCCACAGGAGTGAGGACAAAACCCTTTTTGTATAATTTATTTCCTCATTGAGGAGCCAGGATCTGGGAATTTTTTTTTTAATACAGCAAGTGGGATTTATTTGCTGGGCCCTGAGCTACAGGAGAAGGTGGGAACATCTTCATCAACTGTGTTGAATATCTCAGTTTCCTCTTCTTTAATTGCAGCATCTATGGGGGCTCTCTTCAGGCTGGAGCATCATGGAATGGTTTGGGGCGGAAGGGACCTCAAAGCTCATCCAATGCCACCCTGTGCCATGGGCAGGGACACCTTCCACCATCCCAGACTGCTCCAAGCCCCATCTCCAACCTGGCCTTGGACACTTCCAGGGATCCAGGGGCAGCCCCAGCTTCTCTGGGCAGCCTCCCCAGCCTCACAGGGAAGAACTTCTCCATAATATCTGAGCTGCCTTCACAGCAAAGCCTCACAGCTTCCCAGTGACAGGAAGGAATTTTCCCTGCTGCTGCCATCTCTAAAGGATCCTTAAGGACAAGAACTTCGAGATGTGAGTGTCCAATCCAGAAACACAAAAGACCCCACCTGGACAGAATGTGGCAGGAGGAAACTCAGGGGCTTCAGTAGAAAATCCCAAATGAAGGAAATGGTGCAGGTGCCCTTCAAGGCAGCAGAAAGACCAGTGGAGGTCCTGCCTTTCAGTCCATTAAAGGCTGTAGGAACACAGCAAGTGCACACCAAGTTTTCCATCAGGTATTTTGACTTTTGGGCCACACAAGACTCCCAGTCTCATCCTGAGACACGCAAATGACAAATTTTATTTTCATACATCCCTTCAGAAAGGCGAGTGAAGGGTCAGCGTGTCCCTCATTGCAGCATTAAACAAAAGCCAGCCTGAAGCTCGAAGGCACATTTTAAATCTAACAACTGCATTTAGGACCTAAATCAAGAAACTTTTTATGCATGAAAATGACTTGTAAAAGGAAAACGGTGAATTTGAGACAGCATGAGAAACTCCAGCTCCCACCACAGGCTTTTAAGGAAATGCTTCACTACAGGGTGGGCAGATAAGGATTTTACACATTTCCTTGGTTTATTTTTAACTATTACAAATGAAATTGGAATTATTTGCTAGAAAATAATTACAGAGTTTTTTGGTCTAAATGTCATCCAGAAATTTAAACTGAAGCAGATGTACAAACTGAGTTGAACACCAGAATATTTGGAAAATTTATCAGAAAAACAAAAAAAATCTTTAAACAAACCTTACGATACCTGATTATGATGCAAAAATGTAAATGGTTTAATTACCTTAAAGAAGCACATGAGTAAAAAGTCTTTCACCACACATAAATATACATACACATATGGTATAGATACATACACACCCCTCTCATTTTTAAATAAAATCTTTATTGTGAAAGATTAGGTTTAATAAAACACAACAGTAAACTAAGAATAATTTTTAAAACGCATATAAGGACTCTGCAGCTACACAAAGGCAAAGGAAAAAAAAATTTCTTGAACATAGAGAAAAATTTAAATATGCTAAAAAAATTCAAGCAAGTAGAAGGTGCAAATAGCTTTAACTGACATGCAGCCATAATACAATAGGATTACTGGCTCTTAATATGCTGTCCAAAATTAAATTAATTTAATTGGCTCTGTTCCTTCATACCCCAGGAACACAGGACAAAGATAAAACCCTCTTTCCTTGCCACCACAGGAGGTTGATCATTTATTACAAAGCACGGAGGGCAAGGAAAATTGATGGTGCAGAGTAAAAGAACTCTGTGTAACCAACAGATTTCTATGCCTAATAGCAAAAAAAAAAAAAAAGTGACCATGAAAACCTGTCTGGAGTCACTTCTTGGCAAGACTTCACCTAAAAGCATTTCTTTCTTTATTTGGCTTCCTTCCTCCTATTTCGGTCTTTTTTTTTTTCATTTTTCTCACAATCTGATGATGTTAATTTTTATTTTTTTTTTTTTCATTTTCAGACTGTCTTTGGCTGCTGAATACCCAAAAGATATTTTCAATGAGCTCCTTACAAAGGAAGCCACAAAGCAAATCCCAGCCTGGCCACTACAGGGCTTGGGGCTGTGGCCTTTCACAATGAGACACAGTCAGGAATGTTTCCCAGTAATATCAGGCATAATTCCTGCCAGGGGGATTGTGCCTGATCCCAGAGGATGGAACAGCTGAGAGGAAATACCACAGGCAAAATTCTCCACGTTTCACTTCTGCAATCGGGAGATTGTCTGATAATGACAATTGTGAGGACATTTGTCATGCAAGGGACACGCAAGTTTCATGTAAAAATTGGCAACAGATCATAGGAAACACTTCCCTTTTTAAAAATAAAAAGCAGAGTATGAAAAAAAACCTAAGAGTTCATAAAGAATGATCAGAATATTGTGAACTTGATGGCACTATAAGGTCATAAAATCCAGAGATGCCGTTGGTTGACACAGGTGGGTGCAGGATTTGAAAAAATCCTACAATGGTTTGGGTCAGGAGAGACCTTAAAGTCCCACCCACAGCCACAGAGAGGGACACCTTCCACTGTCCCAGGTGGCTCCAAGCCCCATCCAGCCTGGCCTTGGACACTTCCAGGGATCCAGTGACAACCACAGCTTCTCTGGGCACCTTGAGCTTCTCCCAGGGAACAATTCCTGCCCAAATTCCCATCCATCCCTGCCCTCTGGCAGTGGGAAGCCATTCCCTGTGTCCTGTCCCTCCATGCCTTGTCCCCAGTCCCTCGCCAGCTCTCCTGGAGCCCCTTTAGGCTCTGCAAGGGGCTCTGAGCTCTCTCTGGATCCTTCTCTTCTCCAGGTGAGCACCCCCAGCTCTCCCAGCCTGGCTCCAGAGGGGCTCCAGCCCTTGGAGCATCTTTGTCCTCTCATCTTGACCCTTTCAAACATGTCTGTGTCTTACACCGCTTTTGGGAGAAAATTATTTAGAAGATTCTGTGTTTTATTGGGAAATATTCCAATTACTACAGCTCCAATAGCTTGGAATTAGCTAATGACCAAATCTGGCCTAAAAATGCCCAGCTCTGGCTGCTGAGGGAAAAGAGGAGTAATGAGTCCCACACACCTACACTGCAGATCCTGATCCTGGCCCAGTTCTCTCAAGAGTGTCTAAAGAGACCATTCCAAGTTAAAATCTTACAGAGTAACAGCTGAGACCACAAGAAAATGAATTTACAAGTTGTTAATTGAGAGTCCATAAAAATATTCTCCCTTTTCATCAAGACACATTGGGCAAAGTGCATCACTTTTAAAATTGTCGTCTAAAAAGTTAGAAAGGCTGGGAGAGAACTGGCAGTAGTTGGGCCTTTACATTAGCATAAACACATCAAATATTCATTACAGCTGAGCACTCATTATGTCAGCAGCTGAATTAAATAACAAGAATAATGTTTCCCTACTATAAAAATAAGTGCCACAACAGTCTCCTGCACCAGAGCAATTTTCAAGAGGAGACAGTGAGACAGTGTTGCAGGAACCTCGTTGTTCTCTCTGCTAAAACTGCTTCATTCACTACAAATACATTGGCTTTTAACAGCTCCTTTTCAGATGAATTTCTACCAAAGAGAAAGAATTATCTTCTACAGCGTTAATGTGTGTGAAAGGAAAAGCATCGTAGTGGGACAAAGGGGTTTATTGCAATAGCAGAATGTATCTTAAATGCAAAATTACACCAACACTATCAGTTTACCAGTTTAATCATAGCTTCAAAAAAAAAAAAAAATACAGCAGACATTACAAAAACTCATTTATATGAAGTTTTTACACTGGGTGCACAAAATCAGAAAGGTAGAGACAGGAGTGTAATGGCAGCAGAACAAAACATCTCAAGCCCTTGAAATGCATCACAACTGTGAACGACTAAAGACTTAGAAAATATAAATATAAAGCCACAGATGTAAACAAAAGCCATATAAAAGGTAAGTAATAAAGCCATTAGGGCAAGGAGGAATGGCTTTAAACCAAAAAAGGGTGGATTTAGATGATATACAGGGAAGGAATTGTTCCCTGGGAGGGTGGGGAGCCCCTGGCACAGGGTGCCCAGAGAAGCTGTGGCTGCCCCTGGATCCTTGGAAGTGTCCAAGGCCAGGCTGGACAGGGCTTGGGGCACCCTGGGATAATGGAAATTTTCCCTGCCCATGGCAGGGAGTGGGATTGGATGAGTTTAAGGTCCCTTTTAACCCAAAGGATTCCTCACTCCATGATTCCATCATGTCAATGAAAGCAAGAAGACTTAACTAAGAAAAGAAGAGATCCTCTCGTTCCTTGAAGTCCTTCCTGCCTTCCCACCCACGGAGATGGGAAAAAAGATGGACAATGAACAAAAAATTCACAACCAAGTTCAGAGCAACACAACCCTCTCCAGCTGGGAGCAGATCGTAATGGAAACTCATGGGCAAACACCAGACTGCTCTTAGAAATGGGAAAACTCCCTAAAATAAGAGGAGGTTACAAATTTCCTGGAGATTTTATCAGTAGATACCACCCACAATTCAGTGTGAAACTTCCCAAACTACCACGTTCATCCATTTCTATCAATACATGTCAAAACAAATTAAGATTTTTCTGGGTATGCTCCTCCTGAAGCTACACATTTCTTCGCAGTCTGTCCTCTCCAGAGACTCTGAAGTTGCTTTAATCTGGCATGGAATTTTTATTACCAAAATCACTGTCTGTGGAAAACAAAAATTTGAATCATCTTAACACTGTACTGTCTGTAGAGTTCTTAGTTTTTTACTTGCTGTGCATTAGATGAATAAGAAACAGACTTTATTCCTATTCCTATCTGAAGCACTGGAAAAAACACAGCTGTGGGGTTCCAAAACAAAATTCACACAGGAATCCTTCATAGAGCAAAACACTTTTACTCTGTATCTACTCTTACACTGCACTTGGTGCTGTGCTGAGGTGTAAAAAAGGACGAAGGTTTGCATGGAAAAATCAATACAGTGGAAACCTCTCAGTGCTGAAACCCAAAGTTTGCATTTGGAGAAGGAGGAATAAGCCCTTGATATGTGTCAGGAAAAAAGCAGGAACTCTTACGTGTATAATCCAAGAAGACGGTCAAAGAAATTTTCCACTTTGATGTAATTTAGCAGAGAAAAGAATAATGTTGTTTTTTTTCCATGCTTCTTCTCTTATTCTTTTAATATTAATTGATATGGAAGATCTTTCCATTGCAGTTTAGTGAACTCAACCAAACCTTTCTTCAGACATTCCCGTTTCCTCTGGCATTCAATGAAAGTGCTGTGTCCATATGAGGGAGACACTTTTCCTGGGATCTGGTTCATTCCTAAACTGTGGATGTGGAAGTGTCTGAACCATCAGCCATGGACCAGCTGCCCAGGGAGGTGGTGGATGTCCCTGGATCCCTGGAAGTGTCCAAGGCCAGGCTGGACAGGGCTTGGAGCATCCTGGGATAGTGGAAGATGGAGATCAGGGATTGGATATTCCCTGATTTCTCTCCTATTAATCTGCAGATTAACAAGATAAGAGCAAACAGTGCTGCAAACGCTGTGCATTTCCTGTTTTAAAACCCCAAAATTTGAAAGTAACTTCAGACAAACCAGAGTTTGACACAGGCTGAAGAGCTCAGCAGCAAACAGGAGAAAAGACGACATCAAGACTCTGCTTGATCCTGGCAAACTTAGCAAAAATAGGTGATTAAACAAATGGAAAGGAAAGACAATAATAGGAATTTTTTGCATTACCTATAATTAATACCTAAAAACATTTCCAATTCCATAGTAGCCAATAAATATGGAAAAACTGCTGTAGTGACTCAGAGGAACAGAGGTACACTGGGCATAACTTAATTACAGAAAAAAATAGAAAAAATATGGATGTCCATAATTATTAACGGTACAAACTTCTATTATTTCTACAACAATTTTAATAAGAAAATTATCAGAATCAGTCAGACCCTAAACAACTGTCAGCTATTCCTCATCTATAAATAAATGAGAATATAACAGACAATATAACTTTAAGATACTACAAATTAATATATTTATACTCTCATCATTTTTTCTTCTATTTTCCAATTTTTTATGGTCAATAAAGAGAGTGGCTCACAGGACTGATGGGACAGCTTCCCTAATCACCTTCTAAAGGTGTTTATTCCTCCACAATGATTACAAAAGTTACTCAACTTACTTAAATGATGTTTTAAGAGTTACAGTGGACAAAATAATTTTGATTTTGCTCAAAATTTTTGGATAAAGACTGTGGCCTGTATAGAATAAAGGAGTGGAATTCCACCCAAGTCAATCCCACTGTGCCATGAGAAAACACCTTGGAATGGTGAACTACAAAATAAGCAATAATTCTGGATTAATGGTAAAGGATAAATGGTAAATGGAAAAGAGCCTTAAAATATAGATATAAGATACAACTTTTTAATTTATTTTTTTTTTAAATATTGCTACAGACGCTTGAGGACACCTCAGCATATGGAGTTCTACCATATGCAGAATATCAAAATAATCTCCTGTGGCTATAGGAATGCAAAATAACACCCAAAACCTCGATAAACTGCATTTTAACATTCATATTATTGTCCTACAACCATATTTAGGGAGAATCCACAGTCCCACTGAGCACTGCTCATCTCTTCCCTGTCCAATAACCACAGGGGTGCAGAGTAAGCGTTCATTTTAAAAATGTTTTAATTAATATTTCAATATAAAAGGCACAAGCTAAGCCCATTCCAGGCCCATTTTGATCTCAAACTACTTTGAAACTAATTAAAACAGCAGAGTAAACCTTGGTTTATGTCCTGTTAATCACCACAAGTGAAATCAGACATTGGCCCATCACGGCATCAAACGTGATGCTCGAATGTAAAATTTTATCTGTGGTTTAATAACAAAAATGAAGCTAAACCCCAACCACCAACCCTCACCTCCACACTGAAATATGCCACGCTAAGGAGCTGTATAATCTAATCTAAAAATATTAATCATTCATTAAGAATTAAACACAAATTGTTCATTTATGAAGTTATTAAACCTATCCAATAATTAAGGATCATAGATGAATGGTGGCAATGAATAATCAGATTAAAGTATCCAGAAAACTCCAGCTGATAAAAAAAAAACCATAAATATGATAAACCATGGATCAAATTATACCAGAAACTCCATTTCCATGCAATACAACCAATGTTCAGATTCCAACCATTTAAACCTTGCATTTCCAATTTCATTTTTAAATTGCCAAGTTGGGATATTTTCCAAAAAATCAGCACTTAGATGAACTTTTAAAATCAAAGAGTTTAGCAGGAAAAAAAAATATTATATTATGTAGGCCAAAAGAAATGTGCAGTGGTGTGCATCTCATTTAGGAACCCAAAATGTACTGATGAGATATTTCAGAGATAAACAATGTTTCCAATATTGTAGGAACTGCTTCAAAATAACTTCAGTGTCCGAAGATGTTGAAATATTTGTACAAATATTTCTCTTTATAAGTGCACTGCAAGCATTCACATGTTGATCATGTTTAAAACCTGAATTTATGGAATTATGCAGGGAGAGAAAAATGGTTATTTTAATGTATCACTTAGAAATGTAATGGTCATTTTAATATTTCCCTTAGAGGCAGCACCCATGAATGTTTTCTGTTGTTTTCTGAATTTTAATAGGGGCACCCAGTAAAGATTTTGCTTGGAATGTCACTGTTAAAGAAAGCAGCAGATGCTTTGAGGCTGCACAGGATTTCTGAGAAATAAAGGGAATTCCTTGCAGAATTCCCCACGGACAGACAAACTTGGGGCACTGTTGTGATGCAAACTCAGCCCCAGCACATCCCCGTGTCCCCGAGCACATCCCATGGCAATGCCTGCGCAGGAACAACACCCAAGAACCACACAGGGAGCAGAACTCCACTCCTCCAAACACTCCCCTTCCACCCAGGATCCATCTGAAATCCCCCACGCGATACCTATCCCCGCACAGGGCTGTTGAGGGGATTTTTTAAGGATTTAGAAAGACAGGGTTGCTGTGTGAATAATAGAAAATTTTCTTCAAAACTCCCCAAGGAAGCCGATTAAAAGGTTTCAGTGTCCCAAATATTAATCACAACAGCATCTCACCCCCTGTTTAACTACAGCATCTTTCTAAAGGCTCACTGATGTAGCAAAAAATCAGACAGATCTTGCTAAGGAACCAGTTTAATGTAATATTAAGTAACCCAAGTTTTTGACATCATCAGAAAGACCGGTTAATTTTAGCAGTCTCATAATCCAAACGCCACCGTTAAAACACAAACACATTCCTATTAAAAACCTTTCCATTCATGTTGTTTCTTCCCCTTCAGCAGGGAAGAATGAGGGGAATGGATTTGTGCAGCATGCCAGGCATTGCACATCTCACAGGCTGAACAATCCAGTTTTTAAGGATAGGGTAATACTTACTCCAAGCGAAGCCGATCCGTAAAAATCTACGGTTTACAGTTCCTCCCTGAAATAATAATGCTGATTGTCACAGCAGCAGGAGGATAATCCCAGCACATCCAGGCCTAATAGGCAGTGTGATCATATTTGCTCCCAGGAAATCAAAGGCAGGTACCTCTGTCCCGGAAAATCCAGGCACCTTTGGAGAAAACAATGGACTTTTAGATCCTTCATTTTAATGAAATCCTAAA
>JAWWMU010000153.1:110230515-110241521 GCA_035048155.1 Cinnycerthia olivascens
CCTTTCCTTTCCTTTCCTTTCCTTTCCTTTCCTTTCCTTTCCTTTCCTTTCCTTTCCTTTCCTTTCCTTTCCTTCCTGCACAAAGTCCATGGATTTTCCCTTGGAAAGCTGCAATAATCCAGTACTCAACTCCCAGATAACTTGACCTGACACCAGGTTCTGTATTAGTGACTCCATAAAGTGCTTTTTCACCCCAACATGTTTCTCCTGAGCATTCTTTTCTTTCCAGCTGTCCCACTGACATTTCTTTGATGCTATTCTCTTCCAACGCACAAAATATGGAAAGAGTCAAATTCCTCATTGCTCCAAGTATTTTCCCATCCATCTCCAGTCCAAATTCTACCACCTTTGTGTCCTTCAACTCCATCTATATCCCCATGCTCAGAGAAAAATCCACAAATTTATCTTTTTTGCAGTTTCTTAGCCATCTCAGGTCTTTCTTTGAAGAATTAGGAAAAAAAATTAATATTGATCTGTGTTGGAACTCAGGGCACAGAGGATTTCAGACTTTCTGTGCTGACAGGGAATGATCCACAAAAATACACCTGAGGCCCTGGGAAAGGCTTCCAAAACTGAATGAGTTTAGTATTGAGTCTGTGCATGTGTAGCTGAATAGAAGTGTGTTACATCACAGGGTGAGAAATTTAGAGTTTAAGGTGGCTGGTTAAAATAATATATATATATATATATATATAACAAGATGGAGGGTTTAGGGTGTAGTCATCTCCTTCTTCTTTACAAGTTTGGGTGATTTTGTGTGATTGGTTATTGGGTTTAAAGTTAAAATAAATTTGTTGCCATCTCATAATTGGGTAGTTTAGGCTTAAAAGGACCTTGAAGCTTCTCTCTGTGCTCTCCATTTTAACACAGAATGCAGAAGCACTCACGGTCAGCGAGGCTGTAACTGGGATAAAACAACAAACAACAAAATCCTAACACGAGCTCGGCCTCTTGTGCTTTTAATCCCTGAAAAGAAGAACCTAGAAGAGCAAAGGGGTTTCCCACAGATCTGTGCCTTGGTCATCACTCATTTCCAATTTTTTTTCCATCTTGGACTTGATGATCTTAGAGCTCTTTTCCAACCTTAATGATTCTGTGATCTTTTATGCATTTTACCTTAACACCTCTGGAATTTGTTCATTTAAAATTCTCCCAGTGAAAGTCTCCTGATGTTGTCCTATTTCCTTTTATCCATGTACTTTTTTATTTATTTCTCTCAAATGCCTCTGTGTCTCCCCAGTGTGGTACACCTGGACACCTGTACCAGTGCACCCGTGAAGTGAGAGTGATTTCCCACCTCCCAAGGGGAAAATTTTGGAATAGAAAAAGTAACTCGCTCATTTAAGCTGTTCTATTTGGAATATAACCCCAAAAAGTTACTTTCAAATGTCAGGTATCACTTTTATTTCCCTTTTTCTCTTCCTTGCTGAACATCTTAGTGTCATGGACCAATGAAAGCTGTGTAAAGCTTCATCATGATATGAGGTCAGTCTGGGTGTGACAGTCCCCAAAATATTTTATTTTTTAAAATAAACACATTAGGATATCTGGTATATCAGGGCTAACTCTCTCAGTCTTTCTGCTACCACACTCCTATTATTTATCATTTGTGGGCATTTCCATTAGAGATAAGCGATACCAATGCCTCTGAGGACATGCCAGAGGTTTTTAGGAGTCTAATTTTGGAGTCAGATGCTTCACTGATTTATTATTGAAGGGTGAAAGTGTATCATGTGACAGGAAAAAGGCTCCTTTTACCTGGGCTGTTCATACAGAGATGACAACAAAGAATTTCCTATTGACTCTCCACTTTTCTGAGTTTTAATATTAAACAGCCCTGAGGAAGAACATATAAGAACATATCAGTGAGTGACTGTAGATATTACAAAGACACCAATAAAATGAGAAGGAATACTGAGAGAAGGAAAAAAAGAAGGAATATTGCAGCCACCCAGAAGAGGCAAGGGAAGACAGCGAGAGCTGAAGTCAACATTTCAAGAATTAACCAATTAAAACGAAAAAAAAAATACAATAACACAAGAATAAAGGCCTATAAATGCATGAAAATATAGAACATGAAGGACTAGACCTGCAAGGGCCTCGGGTCCAGCAGATTCCTAAGGTCACTCAATACAGGGACCACCTTTGGCAGCTTGTTTTGCACATTCCAAATGAATTCTGGTCCAGCATGGGCTGTCTCCTCCTGGCAGCTGCCCCTCTACCACCTGCATTTAGCATTTAGCATTTTGACAACATCATGTAAGCCTGACCGTGGTCTTTCCTGTGCCATGGAAAATATCAGCCCCAGGAATGGAGAGATCCAGCTGAATCCAGGTGAAAATCAAAGCGGCGGATCCGTGAGCCCACACTCTGTGACAAGACCAAAGTCGATGGGAAGCTGTCAACAACTTCCTAAAATCACTGTGGGATTATCCTTCAACTGCTCATCCTCCACCCCAATCTGAAATTCCAAATCCACGGGTCAATCTCCACTAAACGTGTTCTTCTTCAATTTCTTTAGGACCCAGACTATAGCAAACAGAATTTGCATTCCTAGGTTAAAATATTTTCCCATTCTCTCCATCCAGTACCACCCAGAACACTTCCAATATGAAGTGTGACATGGATTGTTAAATACTGTTGGTACCATTAATTGTTTATTATCTCCTTTTAGTTCTCAGGAGAAAACCAGTTATAGGCAGGGCTGAGTGGTATTTAAAAAGTGACTGCAGCCACACAAAAAATAAATGTACAGAACTTGAGGTAGAAATAGTTACTTATAATAAAATCCACTCACAGCTAACTTGAGTGGAGCAAAAATAGCCTTGAGGCTAGAAATTCTCAAATATCTTCAATTATTACGAAAATGGAGGCTCTAAAAAAAATCAAATAACTCAGAGAATTCATCCAAAATTTGGTCTGGTTAGGCTCTCATAATTCCAGGTATAAGGAATAAGAACAGATTCTTTGTTTTGCACTAATAAAGGGATTTATTGTAAAATTCAGGTACAAAGTGCTTTGTGTTCAATAAGTGAATTTTCACTAATTAAATGGTTTAAATGGTTCTACAGAGATCAGTATCTCAGAATTCCTCATCTTCATCCAGCCATCAGCCCACAGAGTGCTGGGCTCTCCTCATTTTCCACTTCCATTATACTTAATACTTTCACAACAGGAGTACCTGGGAACATCTGTGCACAGGTATCCAAAAGGATAAAATACACATTCGGTGATTTTTTTGCCCCTCATTCAGAAGTCTGCTTTCAGTTATTGTAAACTAAATCAAACACTGAGTAGGTTTGAATTGGTGTGTGAATGTTTAACACAAAGATGACTCCTCAAAAAATGAGTTAAGGAGAAATGAGTTAATGCAAAAGGGTGAGTGTGCGAGTCTGCAATTCCACCCCACCAAGGACTGGATGGAGGGACACTCAAATCCTGCAAATCCTGCTGATGGCTCCTTCACATCCCATCCTCTGGACTCGTGTGGCCAGCCCAGGCACAGCCAACAACATCCAAAACCCAAGGCTGTGTCCAACCGTCAGCTGGGAGCGCTTCCAAACCTAGGAATTTCAGAGGAATGTACCAGCTGACCAGACCCAGGATCTCTCCAAGGATTTAAAGGTGATCTGAATCATCTCCATGTCCCCAGCCAGGGGCACATTCACAATCTGCAATTCCCAGCCTGGAAATGCAGCTTTTCCTGAGTGGGATGGGATCCTCCTCCAGTAAAAGGCAGCGTCTTGCAGGTCATTTGAAAAGCGATTTGATGACTCAGAATGGCACAAGGGACCAGATTACATCAAAGAGCAAGAAGTGTAGACAACTGGTAAGAAAACAAATGCATTAAAGCCACTCAATGGGAAGATGTGAGGTGTGAGGTCCTACCCCAAATCCCTTCAGTGCTCAAAACTCGGGTTTTAAACAGAAATTGTGCTCAGCTGCCAACATGAGAAGACACCTTTCAGAAGAAGAACTCCAGAACTAAACGTGGCAAACAGATGGGCTGTTGGTCCTGCTGCTTCACTCCAGAGGATGCAGCCAAACTCCAGGGCACCTACATCCATTTATGCCTGTGCTGGAATCCAGAATGCAGAGAATATTTTCTCTGCATGTTTTAAAGGATCACAACCCTCTGAAAAACACTGCTTTTAACCTTTGTCCATGGAGAGGGCTTCCTAGGCTTTGGGATGAGACAGAATTATCAGGGATGTAAATTAGGTAGCAGTGTAATATGGAATTTATCACAGGGTGAGAAATGTAGAATTTGGAGAAATTAGAACGGTAAGTAAATTAAGACAAGATGGAGGATCCTTGTCATTTTTAGGCTTCTTTCTTCTTCTTCATCTCCTCCATATTCTGCAGGGTTTTGGGTCACTGAATGATTGGTTGGGATTTGCCACAGTGCAGTGTTATGTGAACAGAAGTTTAGTCAGTAATTGGTAGAAAAGTAGAAATAATGTACGTTTTGGGTGATAATTGGTTGAATTATCTTTAAGAGAGCCTTGAATCTGCATGTTGGGGGCTCTTTGGTGTCTTTCTCCCTCACGCCAGGCTGGTGTAAAGCCTGGTGTGCAGAAATTGTATATAAGAAAATAATAACAGGAGAAAGAGATCAACAAGGAGTCCAGTTCATTTTTTACATAACAACGACTTAAAAGACAATCCTTCCCTATCAGGGAAGAGTAATGTGGGAATAATAGAACTCCTACAGGATTGGATTTATGAGAAATGCTAACAAAGTGAAGGAGGGTCAGAATATCCTAAAATAGTTTTTTTAAAAATTATCTTTTCTAACTTCTGACTTCTGAAATCAATATCTTAAGAACCAACTGTAAGCTTACCTCTAGATCATCTTAAGAGTATTTTTCTTCTTCATATAAAGACATATTAGAACATATTAGGACATTCTGCTTAAGAATTCACCCTCTACATTTGGTTTGACTGCTCATTTCTTCCTTTTTCTGCTCCCTTTATGAGTGGCAGCTTGGAAAATTGTCACCCAAGATCCTACTGAAATGAAGCATCATTATTCTGTGAGAATTTTATTTTATTAGAAGTTGTCTGAGGGCAACCTTTTCAAGATGAGATTTTATCTCTGTTCCCCAGGTCAAGCTCAGCAAGTGCAGAAGGAGGTTTGCATATCCCTGTTTAGGTAAGAAGGAGAATCCCAAAAGAAGAATATAAAGAAAGAAGCAATATAAATAGTCCACAGAGACCCTATATATTGTAATGTTGCTGGTGCAGTTATTTTGAATTTGATGATCTTAGACAAAATCTTATTACAGTTTGCTAAATCACCCACTGACTCCCTGCCTTGGAATTCTGCCATTTTTTTTTAAGATAAACTCAACATTTAGGAGGAGCAGATGATTACAGGCATTTTCTCTCCAAGAGGAGCAGATCAGCTGCCAACCTACTGATCCCAATGTCAGTGATGTCCCCAAGTCCTTTCCAACCTGGATTATCCTGTGATCCCATTCTGCCATACACAGGTAGCAGTCCCTGCCAGTCCCACCAAGGCTGCCCTCTCCTCCCTCAGCCTGCTAAAGCATCAATGCCAGACTCCTCTGATTCCTGCTCCCACTTCTGGGATGAAATTTTCAGGAGTTGAATGTTTGATGAACCAAAAAGTGCATTTCCAAGCCTGTAAACAGTGAATGGGGAATGTCAGAAACACAAAGACACTTCCACTGTCTGTCCCTTTCACAACACTTCTCATCCCTCCTAAAGTTTTCAGCCAGAGAGACTCAGGCACCAAATCTCTACCCCCAAAGTCCTCAAGTCTAAACAAATGTCCTCAAGCTGAGGGACTTCTGTCTCACATTGAGGGACACTAACATAATTAGTTTCCCCTGGAGGGCTGCTTCTCAGCCATTCCTGAAATGTGATTATTCTTTAAAGCATCTCTGGAGGCTCCTAGAAGTCAAATTCCTGAGAAATCAAGCTCAAACTATAGTAAAAATACAGGTATCATCTACTTGGCCACATTTCTCAACAGAAAATAAGATCTTATTTTCAAAACAAAGATCCAAACAAATCTCCACTAATTCCAGTTTTGCATTATATGCAACAAGAATTAGCTATGAGCAATACATAAGAAACTGCAATAACCATCCCTGGATTGTGATGGGGTTTATTGCACAGATTTTTATCTGATTTGTACTAAGAGCTTATTTATGTGCATTATTTTAATTGTCCTGGAAATTTAAATGCAAGTTTCATACAGATCAGAAAGATTTGCAACAAAATAAGTGCAATAATCAAATGTATCCGTATCACTGAAATTCCATACATAATAATTAAAAGATAAGCATGGAAGGATAAAGCAATGCCTATCACACAATAAATTACAAGCCAAATAATTCAATGGGTGCAAAGTAAAAATAAATTCAATAAAAATTACAGAAACCTGAAGTCAAGGCAATGTACAGCACTGTAATATGAAGGTATAAATTTAACAGGAAGACATTAATTAAACCAGAGAAGCTTTTAAAGCTGAAAAAAAAAATCAAAAGGAAATACTGTATATCAAAGAAACACAAAAGGACTAAGACACAGGAATTAGTACCTGAAATATTGAAGTTACCTTAAATCTGCCTTAAGGGCTATTCTGCACTTATCTTCTCTCAAATCAATTAAGGTGAGGAGTTTTATTATTTACCCCTGGTGTGTTCTGAAGGAACTAAAGATGCTTTATCTCTGCAGTTTCATGTGTAAATAACTTTACTCTCATTTGGATAACCTGACTTTGGAAATTCTTTCCTTCATTATTAGCAATATTGTATATGAGCACGAACCAGGAAAATTAAAGGAAAAAACTGTCGTTCTGTGAACTGGTATTTGGTGTAGAGAGTTAAATAAAAATACAGCTTTCGACCCTGGGCAATAAATAAAAATAATAAATTTAAAGGCTTTACATTGAATATCAGCTACACGGACAGGTCATTAATGCAGCAAAGCCAGGGCTCTGTCTGTGGGTGGTTATCACACAGACAGCTCCACAGGAGCTGCTCACTGCACCTGCACTGGTCATCACTGCACCTGCACTGGTCATCACTGCACCTGCACTGCTCACTGCACCTGCACTGGTCATCACTGCACCTGCACTGGTCATCACTGCACCTGCACTGCTTACTGCACCTGCACTGGTCACTGGACCTGCACTGGTCATCACTGCACCTGCACTGGTCATCACTGCACCTGCACTGGTCATCATTGGACCTGCACTGGTCATCACTGCACCTGCACTGCTTACTGCACCTGCACTGCTTACTGCACCTGCACTGGTCACTGGACCTGCACTGGTCATCACTGCACCTGCACTGGTCATCATTGGACCTGCACTGGTCATCACTGCACCTGCACTGGTCATCACTGGACCTGCACTGGTCATCACTGCACCTGCACTGCTCACTGCACCTGCACTGGTCATCACTGCACCTGCACTGCTCACTGCACCTGCACTGCTCACTGCACCTGCGCTGGTCATCACTGCACCTGCACTGGTCATCACTGCACCTGCACTGGTCATCACTGGACCTGCACTGCTCACTGCACCTGCACTGCTCACTGTACCTGCACTGGTCATCACTGCACCTGCACTGCTCACTGCACCTGCACTAGTGCTCACTGCACCTGCACTGGTCATCACTGCACCTGCACTGGTCATCACTGGACCTGCACTGCTCACTGCACCTGCACTGGTCATCACTGGACCTGCACTGGTCATCACTGGACCTGCACTGGTGCTCACTGCACCTGCACTGGTCATCACTGCACCTGCACTGGTGCTCACTGCACCTGCACTGGTCATCACTGCACCTGCGCTGGTCATCACTGGACCTGCACTGGTCATCACTGCACCTGCACTGGTCATCACTGGACCTGCACTGGTCATCACTGCACCTGCACTGGTCATCTCTGGACCTGCACTGGTCATCACTGCACCTGCACTGCTCACTGGACCCTCCTGCAGCCAGTGGAAGCAAACAGCATTTTGGGCATTATTTCCCTGATTTAAATGTCTTTTGATGAAGCAAACACACCAGTGCCTGTTCTACCTGTGACAGCCTAACTCTGGGTGTTGCTGCAGCACCACTCAGCCCCTTCCAGGGCTCTGTCCCACCCTCTCCTACCTGCTGTGGAAAGAGAAGCAGTGGGAAACCTAATTCCATATCTGTGCCTGGGATATACATTCACTTAATTATGGAGGAATACGTGGGATCCAGGGCACAACGTTACCCAAATGTCCAGTCAGTGTCATTCCTGCATTAAAGATAAATGGACACAATCAGCCAAAGCAGCCAAACGTATCCCAGGACTCAGACAAAAACAGATGAAATATTCTCTAGTCAGGAAAAATAACCTGAGTAAATATAACATTGTGTTTAACTCTCATAACTGACAGGTTTAACACCCCAAATTCGGCAAATCCAGACACTTGCATCCCTCTTCAAAACAGCAGCAACGAGAAGCTCCTGAACCCTGTGTACCACAACCACCTCCACCCAGGAATAATCATCCCCTTTAATTACACAACTCGGAACCATCCCCCAGAGCAGCATCCACACGCAACCCCGTGAGAGTAAAAACCCTCCGGGACTCCTTTCTCATTTGGCAGAGGGAAATCACGGCACCAGCCTCATTTGGATGCAGGAGGCCGCCAGTTTGGGTGAAGTTTGTCCCGTTTTGGCGATGCTGTCTCCCGGCAACCCGGGGCTGTTGCCAGGAGAAGCCCCGGGAGCGCTTCCTCCGCACCCCCGGGCTGTGAGCCGCATGCTAAGCAGAGCTCCGGCAACTTCACGAGAAACGTTTTGGGTTTTTTTTTCCACTTTTTTGTTGTATTTCTGGACGGGTTTGGTGATGGATGATGTCACACTCTCTCTCGGGAAGGAGTGAGAGGTGATGAGTAAGCGCAGGGTTATTCCATCAGGTTTATTCCACCTCGGCAGCCGGGTGTTACAGCTTTGTAAATACATTTCCTGCATGCTTGCTATCTCTCCAGCATCCTCTGTGCCTGTTAACTTCCTCTGGGTTGTTGTTTTCCAGCTGCCAAGAGTAAAAAAAGCAAATGCAGACAACAACAACAACAAAAAAAATCTCTTTATATTGACTTAATCTTTGCTTCTCCTTGCAGCACCTTCCAAAATGTAAAATGCAATGAGGGGGGGGGGGTTAAAAGTAATTCCTGTTTTTCCAACGAGAGCACAATATTTACAGCTGTACAGTTGGCTTGAAAATTAGGTGTTTAGTGTGTGAATATAATTACCTGACAAAATGCACAAAAATAAAATTAGAGAACTAAAAAAAGCCATGACAGGCAGGATTTCCAAGGAAATTCATCCTAGATGTACCTGTAAAGAAGTTGTAATCACAAATCTGAGAAGTTTTTTTCAGGCAATAATCACTGGGGTGAGGTGTTTCTCTGCTATGCATTCTGCTTTCAATCTTGGAATGCACAACAAAATTGTAATGAAATTTAATAATTTATGGAAACTGATGGTTTGAGAGTGTTTGAGGCAAAGATTGTCTCCTAGAATGAAGAAAAGAAGTAATTAACTCTTCTGAGTTAGAAAGGTAAATTGCAATTTGGGAAATGTTAAACCACATATGACATTGTTACTCAACATGCTCTACTGAACTGCAATGGAAGTCAAGTCTTGCCTTTTTTGGCTCTTATTTCATACAAACTTAATAAAAATGGACAATTAATTAATTAATTATGTAGAATCCTGTACCACATATATGAAATGGTGGAAAGTTTCAAGAAACAAATCCTTCTAAACCTTAAGATGAACTCAATTTTGGGGTTTTGCCCTGAGGTATGATCTCACTCAAGAATCTTTATTTTAGACCTAAAATACAGTGACACTAAATTCATGTCCGAAAAAAATTTTGTATTTGCTCATGATTACAAATTCTTTTAATCAGTAAAGGAAATAAACATGAATGGTTTTCATTTCATTCCTTATTCTGAGGACACAGTTTAATGGTGAGACAAATGGAAGTACCACACCAGAGGCCACAATAATTTCTGTTCAGTGTCTTAAGAATGGTAAAAAAAGACTAACAGGGAGAGCAGGTGGATCCTCTGTCAAATGACATTTTTAATCAATGTTTTCTTTAAAGAGTGTGATCTGATTCAAGCAAGAATTAATTCATGGCAATGCTGTGCTTTTTTTTTTTTACACAGAAGGTCAGACTAAAATTCACCATGACCTCCTTCACATTTGTAATTACTGCTCTATTAATTTTTAGACATAAAGCTAAGAGGCCTAATGGGTTTAAACAATCCTAAGGCTCTCTACCCATGAGCTGGACTTTCTCTGCCTCAAAAAAGTCAAGCCACTACAGATGTCTAAAAATATATTCTCTGACACTGCTCATTGGGAACAGTAGGAAAAGCATTCTTTTAATTTATTACACATTGCTACTCCAGAATATCTAGCAGAAAAAAAACCTCTGTGTGTGCGTATATATGTATATACATATATATAAATATATGTTACTCAATGTCTACATTTATAGGGCTCCTTGACTACTGCTCCTACCACTGTCATAAAATAAAATAGTTCATTAAACAGTATAAGCAGTATATCCTCACCTACTCAGAAAACAGAGCCATGTCTCAGCAGCAATCTAACTAAAATTAACTCTGAAAAGTAGAGTTATACTAGAAAGGTAGTAGCAATAAATAAATAATGTGTGGTTTTACTATAAAGCACAACATCATGTTGCACCATTATACAGGGATATGAAAGAAGTAATTTTAAAATATGAATGCAGATGCTCTATTGCAAGGAAAGAGAACAGCACAACAAACTCAAATTCAGGTTATGAAATTTATACAAGACCCTGTCACAGGTTGCAGTGCAAAATGTAACCAAAAGTGTGTATTCCATCACCATCTGCTGGAACTGGGGTGGAGCAATCTCCTGTTAAAAACCAGCTGGGGCAGTTTCTTTCTCTCTTCCACCACCCATCCTCCCTCCAGGCACACATCT
>JAWWMU010000153.1:110254571-110265021 GCA_035048155.1 Cinnycerthia olivascens
TAAAAAAAAAAAAAAAAAAAAACACAAAAACAAAAAAAAAAAAACAACTCTTGTGCTATGTGCTGTAATAAGCTTTTTATAAATGTGCTCATGTGGTGCTGAGCAGAGCCCGCTGTGCCGACACCATAAAACCGAGAGGGAGCTTCATCAGCTCTAAGTGCCATCGTATATTCCCTGCAGCAGCATTCCCCAGGATTAATAAAGTTTGTAAGAAATACACAGGCAAAAGATTAAAAATACATGCGTGATACTACCCATGGTAATAAAAGCTGATGTTGTTTGGACTGCTTGTTTATTGGCTTGCCCTAGATGAGATGTTTTAAGGTGAATATGATTGAGGAGATGAGCTTTCCCTCAAGGCCCTGCTTTTCCCTGCCCAGCAGCTTCCCAGAGATGCTGGTCCAGGGCTGCTTCCCTGAGCCCTCTCGTGGGCTCCTTCCTCCACTGCAGCAGCACATCCTGCAAACGAGGCATTTACTGGTCTCCAAGAGGATGATCTTTATGGAATGTGAGCTGTGTCCTCATCTCCCTGCATAAGGTAACATGTAAAAATAAAGCAAAATTAGTATTTCATTAAAGGCATGAGAAAATTGTAGAGTTCTGACCACAAATACTTTGTTTTTGTTGTGGCATCCAGCAATAACAGTGATTATGGAATCGCAACACAGAAAGCTCTTCTGGGAATAGATCTGCAGTGCAGCCTGTCACTGCTTGGCAAAGTGCACTCAGGTGCTGATGGAAATAGAAATGTTGTGTATTTGAGGTGGTTTCATTGAAAAAATCATAATAAAGTGGATTAAGAGACCCCTGAAATGCTTCCTGGCTTTAAACAAAAATATCAGGATATTTCATGACAGCATCTGGATCCTTGAGGGAAATTAAATGCCAGGTGATATTCTGTTTGGAAGAAAATAAATTAACAGCATATGTAAAATATATTTGACTGCCCATTAGATTATCTTTAATCATCCATGGGATGTTGTGACTTTTGATTCCATTTTTTATTGGAATTGCTTTGCTGGATGTTGCTATGCAGTGCTTACAGGAAGACACAGGTCCAGATCATTGAGTCAGAGAATGATTTTGTTGGGAAGGGACCTTAAAGATCCTCCAGTTCCACCCCCTGCCATGGGCAGGGACACCTTCCACTATCCCGGATTGCTCTGTCCAACCTAGCCTTGGACACTTCCAAGCATAAAAGATCCTTAGGATTAAAGTTTTGTTGGTATGTAGGTGTTTTAGTCCCAGGGAAATCTGTGGGATTTTGTCACCTCTTCTAACCCCCTTCTAAAGTTACATCCCAAACGAGATAGAACATCCCAAAGTGTGGCTTTGAGCAATCTGGTCTGGTGGAAGGTGTCCCATGGCAGGGGATTGGGCTGGATGACTTTAAAAAGCTCCTATTCAACCCAAAGTATTCTATGATTCTGTGAAGGCCATAACGAGCCCAGTGCAGATGTTGTTTATCGAATTCATTTTTTCATGGCGATGGGGTAGAACTGTGAGGCTGCTTTGGAAACAGGGACACGAAGAGTATTGAAGTACAGACCATCCACAGAGGAGTGTCACGACAGTTGTGGGGTGTAAGGCACCAAAGTGAGCCTGGGAGGGTTGGCAAGTGACACAGAGGATTGGACTGCTATCAAAGCAGATTAGAGAGAGGAGTAGAACACGGGAGAGTGGGGTATGGAGAGCTGCAAAACTGGGCATAACTGTTAGGGGCTGTCAGCAGCAATACTTTTCATGGACAAAGTGGGCAGAGCATAATTTACAATCCATGCCCACGGATTAAGCAAAGGTTGTGACTTTCAGAAGCAGTGTGCTTGGACAACCAAGGCTCCTGCAGCTGCTGTGAATAAAAATTCAACATTTGTCATATCTCAGTAATTGCAGTCCCTTGGTACCTTCTATTCTGAGTGTTGGAGGTTATAAATATTGTTGATGAGTCAGCATTTGCTTTAGAATTTTTGGGCTTTACCAGCCGTGTTTGCACTCCTTATTCCTGTTGTCACTGTTTGTCAGTGTGAACCCTCACCCAAGTGGAGGTGATTTACAAGGAATTCTGGGGGACATTTGTCTTTAGTTCAATTTACACCAATTTGGACCTTCCTTTCATAAAGATTTTTAACATTTATTTACTTTTCATTGGAAGCTGCAAAAGAAGAGCAAGATGATGCAGTTTTTACCTCTCTTTGGGAAGGGCATGTTCCTTCAAATATTTTCCAGGACGGCTGGAAGGATACAAAAATCCTGATTTGGGGATGAGCAGTTCTGGCACAAATACCAAGAGACGACACTTCCATCCTTAAAATAAGCCCCCCGACATAAGTGATAATTTAATATACATCATGCCATCTGCTTGCAAAACTGTGCAAGCTGCTCCCAAAGAAGTCAATGGGAAATGCATTTTTCCTATTATTTTAAACATTCTGAGATCAATCTTGATGTCACAAAGGCAGGCAATAGTCACCTTTCCCCAAAGACAAATACAGCTTGTCACTGGAGAGAATAACCACTGCTGCAAACCCACCATTTCTCCTCCTCCTTCCTCTGCCCTTCCCAATCCTCAGGATGAAAACACAGAGTGCTCTGCCAGTTTAAAAAGCAGATGGGGAAAGGAGAAGGTTTCAGAGCTACAAAGCACAGGAGCCCTGGCAGCAGCTTGTCCCTTTATCCACTGTGAGCTTCCATCATGCAAACTTCTACTGATCTTGACCTGACCTACAGAAAGTGTCAGCAGCATTTGAGGTTGGAGGAAGGACTCATTTCACTGTTTTCCCTTTATTCCAGTTTATACAAAAGATGGGTCAAACCTTGCAGAGGTATTTTTGTGCGTGGGTCTTCCGCTGCTTCACTGCAGGCTCATTGGAACTTGGGATGACAGCACAGACTCCACTGAGGAGTTTTCTCTTTCTGATGAAATCACTCACAAAGGTGTGGAAAAATGGGAGATTGCAGCGACTCTTCCCCAGAATTTGCTCCTGGCTGCTGGTGAACCTGCAGCTCAGGCATTTGCTCAGAGGATCTCTGGATCTTGTGCTATGAAATTATAAATGTTGTCTGCTCATCTCCTTATGGCAGAACTCCCTCCCTCTTTCTTCACCTCAAGTGTGCGTTTTAGTCAAAATCCTCTCTCCTCATGTTAGTGCTGTTCCACTGCTTCCATCATCCTTATTCCTGTCATTCATGCTTTTCCAGCTCCCCAGCATCCTTTTTGAGGCGGGGAGAAATGAGACTCAAGCAGCACAGATTTTTCAAGGTGCAAAAGCACCAAGATTTAGAGGCATGCAAAGCAATCCTGGTTGGAAGGGACATTTTGATGAAGGGACATTCCACTCAAATCACAGGATCGTGGGATTGTGGTATGGTTTGGGTTGGAAGGAACCCTAAACCTCATCCAGTTCCACCCCCTGCCATGGACAGGGATACCTTCTACTATCCCAGGCTGCTCCAAGCCCCACCCATCCCTGGACACTTCCAGGGATCCAGGGCAGCCACAACTTCTCTGTTATAATTCCAAGCAACTTTCTCTGCCCAGACACTTCGAGTTCCTTTGGTGTTCTTTGATCCATCCGCTATGGCCTGCAGATCAGAAGTTGCTCATTTTACACCCTGCTCCTTTCCTGGCCCTCCACACTGCCTGGCAGGCTTCCTAATCCACTCGTGTTTGTAAAAGGATTGATAATTCATTCCTTCTCTTAGAAAGTAGTTCTTCAAATCTCTTAGTCTACCTTTTAATAGAATGCCTGCTCTCTATTTTTCCCGTGTTTGAACACGAAGTCTTCTTACTTGTAACAGCCTCCTTCGCTCTGATCTTTAATTACAGTAGCTTTCTTCTGGTCTTTTTAAAAGACTTTTTTGATACACTCCGAGTATTTTCTCTGAGCCTCTAATATGGTGTCTTTAAACAATATCTCTGCTGCTTGCAAACATTTCACCCCGTCGTGGCTCGTACTAATTTCCTTTGAACGAGTCGCCTCATTTTTCGTAGGGCTCCTTTTTAAATCCGGCGCTGTGCTCGGTGATATTTTTGGCTGCCTTGTTCCTATGACTATACTGGAGCTCAGCACTCATGGCTTCTCCTACAGAGCCTCTCTTTGATAACACCACAATGATCCTGGGCTGCACAAGGAGTTCTTTCTCCAATGACTAAATCTCCAAGGGGTGCTTGGGTATCTAAACATTTACCCACAGTATCCGTTATATTTCTCCATTGTACTTGAACAAAAAGGTTTCCCCTTTTTATTGCATCTTGTGTACCCACAGTGTGTTTGGGCTCCTCTAGGACATCTCAGGCAGTGCCACTGCCCTGGCCAAGCCATTCAGGGGTAGCTCTGTTGTTGTCCTACTCTTGGCTCTTGCCCAAAGGGATCTTCACCGCTTCCCACCGTGTCTTTCTCACCTTTCATCGTACCTTTCACTCCAGAACAAACAATCCTTGGCCAGGATTCAATTTCCAGACAAACACCATCCTTTACCCTCACACCAGGGCACTTGTACAGCCAGGAGGGATGAGCTGAAGGTCAAGAGAGCAATTTCCCAGCTGGGAGCTGGAGTCTGGACTCTCAGCAAGGAAAGGACATTGCCTGGAGGGTGGGAGATGCTGTTTTTAATACACTTCATGTAATGACTCTGAAAATTGGGCTCTGAGTAACCTGGTCTAGTGGAAGGTGTCCCTGTCCATGGCAGGAGGTTGGAAGGAAATGAGCTTTAATGTCCTTCCCAACCCAAACCATTCAGTGATTCCCTGATATTATATCGTACATCTTATATAAATTTATATTCCTTTCTAACTATATTTGATGCTGTTTTATGTGCATTTGCTCATGTTTTAGGGGACTACATCTTTCCTCAGCCCTACTTTTTGGAGGGGACTGCCACCAAACCCCAGGGGCATTTTTGAGCTGCACATTGTGGAGCAGCACAAAGCTCTTCTAGGATCAAGGCATTGTCTTCTGCATCCCGTGAGAGTGGAGCTGCTGATCAGGGAGTGGAGTTGGAAAACATTCCGATGCCAGGAGCTGCGTGTACTTGCTGCAGAGCTCGTACAGGTGTGCTAATGAGAGACTCTGCTCATCACAAGCCTGAGACCTTGGAGAATATTAGTAAAAATGCCAATTTGCATGTCTTGGGGTTAATTGAGGAAATCTCCGATGGAAAAATCTTGCTGTCACTTCAGAAGCCGGTTCTGAATACAAATTGTGTGTATTCATTGGATATGGCAAAATCTTTTCAATTTCTTTGCAAACCTGTAGGAACAAGGAAGGTTGTTGGCTCCCAGAAGTTTTCCTCAAAATTTCAGACATTTTGTGCCTGTGTTGACATTGGCATGGGACCTACACCAAACGTGGAGAATATGTGGGTTCCTCCACCAAACAAACAAGAAAGGAGCATGAATATTTTCTCAGATATTCCCCAGGCCACGTGTTTTTCATAGGAAAAGACACATTTCTGCATGCAGAATACCAATGCTTTTCAAATTGGGCAACAGTCTTATTTTATGCCTGTATTCTAATCCAAGTTTCTTGCATATAAAAATAATTACTGAATGTTTTTATCTTTGCTTAAGCTGAGCAGTTGTTTGACAAGATGCAGTTGTCTCATTGAGAAACAGAGAAGCAGAGAACTGGTTCATTCACCTGATCCTGATTAAGAATCAGTGCAGGTTTTTATTATCCTGGGGTCACAATGTAGTTTTCTCATCACCTGGTCTTCCAGGGGGATTTCTTTCTTTTTACAACTGTTCTATTAGATGCCACTATAAGATTACCACCAACAGTGCAAGGCACAACCAGAAATCCCAAATATTTCTCTGTTTAATTGCAAATGTTTTGTGATGCTCTGATCATTCCATCAGCCATTGGGGGATTTTAGAAATGTCTTGCTCCACATTATGTCTGTATAATTAACTGCTCTTGTTGAAACACCTAATTTTTGGAGGAGTTTATGGAAGAACACGAGGGAGAGTCATGAGTTTGATGCTGATTTTAAATGAATTATTCCTTGATTTTCAAAGCTGGCTTTTAGTAGTTTTGACATTCAGTCTTTCTTTTTTTAAACTAGCATGTCCTATGGAACAAAAAGATAAAAAATTAATTAGAAAAGACAAGAAAAGAGAGCAAAAAGGCCAAATTTTCCCCTCAGCAAAAGTTTCTTAAAACCAAACTCAGTTTGTGAACCTCCAGCAGAACAGGAAAGTTTTCCCAAATTCCTTTCACTTCCCTTTCTCCAGTTTCCTCGTTTGAGCATTCCGATGGGGCTGTGCGACACTGCTGATTTCAACGTGTCACCAGGGGTGTAATTAAAAGCAGAATTCTGCCTTGATTATGGCTCTGATACGTGCCCTTCCCAGCAGCTGGAAGATGATGAGCTCTAAAACCATGGAACCGTGCAAAGCACTGCGGATAATGCTGCGTGCCGTGGTATGGATGAGTGACAGGACACGAGGACAAGGCCTCCAGCTGTGCCAGAGCAGGGTCAGGTTGGAGATCAGGAAGAATTTCTCCATGGAAAGGGTGGTCAGGTGTTGTAAGGGGCTGCTCAGGGAAGTTTGGAGTCCTCGTCCCTGGAGGTGTCCGAGGAATGACTGGATGTGGTGCTCCGTGCTTTGGTCTGGGTGAACAAGGTGGGGATGGGTCACAGCTTGGACTTGATGGTGTTGAACGTCTTTTCCAACCTACACGTGCCCTCACCTGGAGGGAATTTCCATTTAATGCCACTGAGGAACCTGTGGGGGCAGAAAATCTTGCAATGAAACCCCAAGGGGGTGCCAGAGCCATGTCATTGCTCCAGTGTTCTCTTGGGTGATTTTCCATTCTCCAGGCCCAGGAGAATGCCCAGAGAAGCTGTGGCTGCCCCTGGATCCCTGGAAGTGTCCAAGGCCAGGCTGGATGGAGCTTGGAGCACCCTGGGGTAGTGGAAGCTGACCCTGCCCATGGCAGGGGTGGGCTGAGATGATCTTTAAGCTTCCTTCCAAACCAAGCCACTCTGTGATTCTGTAGAACACTGCATCCATGAAGTGGGGACAACCACACAGTGTTTCTCCCCTTGCAAAGGCAAGGGGTGTTGTGAGGATAAATAAAATTCATTAGTGCCTAAAATAGTAAAGATACACGCTACAGTGGGGAAACTGTACAATGAGGACAGGTTTCAAGATCTGTCACAAGCTGCTGAAGGAGAAATAAAAATCTATTTTTTTCACCAGGTTTAACATGGGAAAAGCAACCCAGGCAGTCACTTTTGAAGAGAAATTAGGAACAAAAGAGAACACATGTGGTAAAATGTTATAATAGTCAGAGCCAGAAGATCCTACTCATTTCCTGTAGGAGGAAAGTCACCAAGAATTGGAAAGGGGAAAGCCCACATGATTAAACGAAGAACAAGATTGACTTCTCCCTGACTGACAGTCTCTGCATCAGTGCTGTTCTGTTCCAAGACTCCTGTTCCCAAGGTAGTGCAATCCAGCCAAAGATAAAGCTGCAGGAAGGCAGAGAGAACATCAAAGATTCACTTACTGATGTAAGAAAGAGGCAGAAAATGAAATCTCAGGTGGCAAACGAGGTTTCCACCCAGGCTAAGATTGACCAGTGAGACGACCTTGGATATGAGATATAAAATAGCAAGTGCAAGACTGGAAGAAATGGGGTGTTGTGGGTGTGTTTAACATGTGACACACGCAGTTCTGGCAGGGTGTTGAGCTCCATTTCCACCTCTAGTCACAAGGTGGGTATGAGTTGGATGAAGCCACAGCAAAGCTGCTGCATCCTCAAGTTTTATGGCAAAATGAATCCTTTGAAAAAGACCTGCTTCCCTAATTACTCTTTATTGTGAAATTACTTTAAAGTTTCAGTGTTTGTGTGTGTGTGTGTGTCAGTCAAAATCAGCTTATGTAGATGTGTTTACATACAGTCAAATAAAAAGATATGTAAATATTTGTATAAATAGATACTTGTACTCTCACCCATCTATACTTCTATATACAGCTATATGTGATGGGACCCACACATGGAACTCATTTCTTTGCCAGACCATAATTTTCTCTTACCACGGACCTGTGACTAAATTTTCTAGGACCATGACTAAATTTTCAGAGGAGGCTTGCCGTGTCCCAGAACCATAAAGCCATGAGCAGGAGCTGTCTCAGCACCTCGGTGTGCTGTGTTTTCTGAGATCTGCAGTGCCCCCCTGCACTGGGGCAGGGCCAGGATGGGCAGCACCAGCCTCTGCAGCTTTTCTGTGGCATCTAAAGGGCCCTTGTTTTTCCATATCTTATATGGGGCCTTCCCACTTACAGATTTCACAGTCCAGGTACTTGAGACTTTGTTGTGATGAAAAAAAAATGGGGTTTTCTTTTCAAACTCAGCAAATCAGCTGAGTTACAACACACCCACTAATCAGTAAATTGTTGGGATGGGCAAGCAGGTTTGCACTAACACTTCTTCCTGTCAGGGAGGGAGCCCTTTTAACTCCTGAAACTCTGGAGATGGATCTCTAATGGGCCATATGTTCCTGGAGCTGCCAGGAGAGCCCTGTGACCCAGCCCTTGCTCCACCAATTAATCCCTCACCTTCCTTCTCACTGACAAACTAAATGGGAATGAACAGAACCCAGGGAATGGCTCTTTGCCCTGAGGCCAAGTGCTCAACTGAGCTCCCTGTCCCCAAAACAGGGCTGGCCATGCCCACACCATTCACTGGGAATGAGCCCTGGCCCTTGGCTGTGCCTGGGGGAATTTTGGGTCAGTGTTAATTGGCACAGACCAAAACTAGGCCAGGACATGTGCTGACCATTTCTCTGCCCTCACAGCCTTACCCAGCACCACAGGCCTCACCTGGGCCTTCTCTTCCAGGCTAAAGGGCTGTGTTTTCTCTAATTTAATATTCAAATGCCAAGTAAAGCTGAAAAGCTTCCAATGAGGAAAGATACTGCAGCTACACCCCATCCTGGGATCAAAGTTCTGATGAGATGAGGGGCTGAAACTTTTCAGGGAAAGGAGGGCATAAATCCCTGGTATCCAGCATCCTGCTAGAGAAACACATTCCCAGAATTAATGAAACAAAACCATCCTCCAATTCTCTGGATTGTGCTAGTCCTGACTCTCTGAAACCTTCCTACCAGGTTGTACCTCTAAAGAGGGATTTATGGGAGAGACCTAAAACATGAACCATGACAGGTTCAGTGCCCAAGCACACAAACTGGATTTAAGAATGGCACATCTAATTTAACCATTATTTCCATGAGATTTACCCAAATCCCTTTTGTAGGAGTTCTACCTCTCCCACATGTCTCTTCCCTGATAGGGGAAGGCCTTTTTCATTAAGTCCTTGTTGAGTAAAAAATGAACAGGACTCGTGGTTGTTCTCCTTCTCCAGGTTGTTTATTCTTTCCTTAGCAGCAATTTCTGCACACCAGGCTTTACACCAGCCTGGTGTGAAGGAGAAAGGCACCAAAGAGCCCCCAACACACAGAATCAAGGTTCTCTTAAAGATAATTTACCCAATTATCACCAAAAACATGAATTATGTCTACTTTTCTACCAATAACTAACTAAATTTCTATTCACGTAACTCTGCACTGTGGGAAATCCCAACCAATCACCCTGTGCCACCAACACTGCAGGATATGGAGGAGATGAGGAAGGAGGAGGAAGAAGCCTAAAAATGACAAGGATCCTCTACCTTGTCTTCATCTCCTTACCATTCTAACAAACCCAAAAATCTACATTTCTCACCCTGTGATAAATTACATATTATACTGTTACCTAATTTACATCCCTGATAATTCTGTCTCATCCCAAAGCCTAGGAAGCCCTCTCCATGGACAAAGGTTAAAAGTAGGATTTGTCAGAGCGTTTGGATCCTTTAAAACATGCAGGGAAATATTTCTCTGCATTCTGGGTTCCAACACCTTTGAGAGCCTTGTTCATATGTCTCCAGTCCCCACTCAGATGAGAGAATCACACAAATAAAGACATGGCATTGCTGGGGGCCTTATCCAGGCCTGTCTTGTTTCCAAAATCCACAGTCTCCCTGCAGCAAGGTACCTCTTTCATCAACCCTTTCAGCTGTGCCTGGGGATATCAGGTTGGATATCAGGAAAAGGTTTTTCCCCCAGAGGGTGGCTGAGCACTGGAACAGCTCCCCAGGGAATGGGCACAGCCCCAAGTCTGTCACAGATCCAGAAACATTTGGACAATGCTCTCAGGGATGCACAGAGTGCGATGGTTGGGGTGTCTGTGCAGGGCCAGGGGTTGCATCAATAATCCTGGTGGGCCCCTTAAATCTCAGGGCATTCTGTAATTCCAGCTCTGTGGTTCACCCTTTCTCTCCCCACCAAGAGCTGGCAGAGCTGCTGTGGGTGGGGCAGGAGCTGCAGCACGTAAAGTCTCTGGGTCCTTTGATGGAAAACACTTAGAACCAGTTTGTGGCTTTTATGCTAAAACTGGGAATCT
>JAWWMU010000153.1:110274183-110286208 GCA_035048155.1 Cinnycerthia olivascens
AGCAAAAAAAAAAACCCAAAACTTTTTTTTCCCCTTCCTTTTGTCTTTATTCTTGCATCAGCAAAAGTACAAATCAAGTGTCAGCCTAAACTGACAAAGCTGAATTACACCTGTAACCTACTGCAAAATCATCATTTTACTGACTATAACCAAGGCTGGCCAAGCTGACTGCAAGAATTTTGAGTTGTTTTCAACCCCAGGTCACTCAGGAAGAAATTCCATGAGCCTCCTCTGGAAGACTCATTCAAATTTGTAGCATTGGTATTACTTACTCAAATAATGAGACTATATTCTGAGATCTCCACAAAATTCCAGATAAAGGCCAGAAGTCAGTGTATCACCCATGTGAACATTACTGTGGAGAAACATCTATTTCTCCCCAAGAGAGGAAATTAAAAATATTACCATTATTTCCAGTTCATTGTGCTGGAACAGTCCATATTAATGATATCCATAGGTCAAAAAGGAAAAGGGGGATGCTTCCTCATTCATTGACATGATGGAGAAAATTTAACAGGCCTTTTATTTATTTCTTTTTCTTTATTTAGGACATTCATGCGTGCCATCTCTTATTTCAGGGCACAGGGCTTTTTAATTAGGACATAGGCTTTGAAACAAATGCATTTTGGAATTGCTGAAGGAATAAAGCCAGAGGATATTAAACTAAAATGACAAGGAATTTAAAATATACATGATTTTCCTGACCCCACCCCAATTTTGTAACTGTTGGGCCATCACCATCACTTTTTTAAACTTAAAATAGAAGAAACTTTATTCTTTCCGTAATAGGGTGGTGAATCTCTGCAACATAACAAATAATTCTCGAGTTTTGAAATTCCACACTTAGTCAAAGGCTAATTCAGTATCCAGACACCATTCTGCCATGACAACATCCATGACTGACTTCCACATTCCTAACTACTGAGGGAAGAAAAGTCAGGTATCTCTATCTCTGATGTGGCTGTTTGGTCATACCAGAAATGATGCCTGTCTCGCTCAATTTCTCCTCTTGACAGTGAAGTGCCGAACAAAAAGCAGGAACAAAAAGGATCAGCATTAAAAGTTAATGCTGTAGGATTCGGCTTTTGTGTCTCACTTACAGGGGAGGAATTACAATGACAGGTGAATTGATCTGGTTTTCCTGCCCAGGGATGGGTGACAGGTTCAGAGAAGTTTTGGATGATCTAAGGATCTTCTTGCAGAGGTCTTCAGAGTAGAGTCACCGAATCATTTGTGTTGGAAAAGACCTCCAAGATCATCCCCACTGTTAACCCAGCACTGCCAAGCCCACCCAAACCGTGTCCTCAATGCCACGTCCAAATAACTTTTGAATACTTCCAGGGATGGTTGCAGTTGTGCAGTCTCAACCCTTGGGTGTTTTTAAGACCTAACTGGATGAGCAACCTGGTCCAAACCCAGGGCTGATCCTTCTGGGAAAAGGAGGTTGGTCCAAAGACCTCGTAAACACCCTTCCAGCCCAAATTCTCCTACAATCAAGAAAGACAGCACCCTGTTAATTTTCCTTTTTTATCTTGAACCCCTCACACTCAAAGCAGTCCCCGCCTTTAAACAAGGGACTCTGGTACTGGTTGATGACCTGGGCTATCCCATTTCAATCCCTGCTTCACCCGACTTTCCTACAGGGCTCTCCACATCTCCCGTCTCAGTTTGCAGAACGGAGACATTTCTCTGTCTGCAAAAGGCAGCTGCGAGGTGAATTTGTGAGAGATCAACGGGTCCTGAATTCAGTGGTAATAAGGGCCATAAGACAGACAAAATACAGGGTGGGAAAAATCTGACAAGATTTTGATATCTGGTCTAGTTGCCTGGATACTCTCTCCTGGCACAGAAAACTCATGCGCCACAGCCACCGTCACATGGTGTGAGCTCAGAAGTTGATTCACTTCAAGGCAGGAGGAATAAACAGAAAATAAAATGTCTTCCATGATTATTTCAGGGCCAGAACATTAGCAGTTATAAATTGCTCGAGACCTTTAGCTTTCACACCTAAGAGTACCTTGGCTGATGCAGAGAAGCAAAATTGTCTTTTTGCCACGAGGCTTGGGCTTGGAGCAGCCTATGGGTGCGTTGTGTCGGGAGCATGATTTTTGGAAACTGGAGTGTGTTAGACAGTCAAGATCTGCAGCCTACTTCCATATGGCCACATTAATTTCACGGCAACTCTGCGGAGAGGAAGATGATGCACCTCCCACCATCCTTGTGGGGGAGAAGCGACGCTCCTGCCAAGCAGTTTGCACAGGACAATAATTCTAAGCACTATCCCCTCTGTGAACAGCCTCAGATGGGGCTGCTGAATCCTCCCATCACTTCTCCAAACTCCTGCCAGGGCAACCCCTTCTACACCTTCTAAGAGCCCAGTGAGTTTTTTCTTCCTGGGCCACAGCAGAGTGAAACAGGAGAAATAAAGTGAAATAACTTCCCTTTGCTCAGAAAGGAGACTAAGTGTAACTGTGGTTCTTAAAAAGCTTGAGGAGCTTCCGAAATACAAGGGTTGGAAGTGTAGAGAATTCAGGGAGATCCTTTTAAGGGCATTATGATACTGAATCACCAAGGAAAGTAAATGCAGATCCAGCTTGAAGACCTGTGGTCCTCTCGTGGCAAGGAACGGGCCAGAACATGTTCTGGAGCACCACCACCCTGGAGGCTCCCTGCCAGCTCTAAATCAGTGTGAGCCCGCATCCTGCAAGGAGAGGCACCAGCTCCCTGTATCCCATGAAAATGCCAGGCTGGGATTCATTTAAAGTTAGGAAAGTCTTTCAGGAAGTGGGTTATTGGCACAGCGCTTTTTCCCCAGCAGGCTGGTGCTGTGGGCTCTTGCCATGAGAAATTGCTTCTTCAATGTATTTTTTTTTCCCCTCACATTTTGTTCCATTGGAATTCCTCAGTGAAAGGTATGATTCTCATCAATGTGGGTCAGAATTTGAAGCTTTAGCTTTGAAATTTCAAGTTCTGGATCCACAGTGGAAAGGTCCTGGCCCAGTCTCTCCCTCTTTGTGGCTGGACAAAAGAGGTGAACAACAGGAATTTGTAACAAACTTGGTTTATTTATTGGATTTATTGGATGGGCCCCTGAGCAACGTGATCCAGTGAGTGACATCCCTGCCCGTGGCAGGAGGGGGAACAAGATGAGCTTTAAAGTCCCTTCCAAAACAAACCTTCTGTGATTACAAAGATTCTTTCAGAAGACTTTATGAACACGGCACTTTGGCTCAAAATTTGGGATCCCACAAAGACAAGCCAGCTAATCCCAGCCAAACACCCATAAATACCACTCTGTGGGAAAGGTTTTAAAACTCCAAAGACTGATCATTTTAATAATTTGAGGGCCACACCTCAAGTGCCAGCTGCCAATCCACAGACCTGGAAAATGCCTTCTCTTGGCTGCTCAGCATTACAATTGCAAATGGCCATTCTGCTGCTTCCCTACATTAGCCCTGTGACAAATGCACAGGAAAAAAATATTTACTCTGCAGAACATCTGAAAAGGCACTTTATGTCCATTTAACAAACTGCCCAGTGCAAAACCTACTGATAGGAGGTTCCTGCTGGATGGGAGCTCCTCTGAAATTGCACAGAATTGGCTTTGGCCGAAAAATGGCAGGAGCTGGAGCAAATCCTTCTGTTTGCTCCCTGGAGTTCCCCCATCACTGGGAGACTTGTCAGTTGTAGATGAACAGGATGGGTGGATGGACAGAAAAGTCATATCAAAACCCAAGCTTCAGCCTCTGGAGTTAAACTCACATCAATCTTTTTTTCAGAACAAATTAAATCTTGTTTAAACAAAAAAAAAAAAAAGCAAAAGGCTACCGTTCCTCCAATAAGTTTACTATTTAAACCAGGAGGAGCTTCTCATGTTAAAGACTCTGGGTTATCACTACCAGAGATTGCAATTAATTTTCTGGAAGACTGCATGACAATAAAGCCCAAATCAGTCCTGGCACTTGGTCACGCTGGACAATGTGGTGGTGTTATTAAAAAGCCAATTACCATCAGCTTGTGTTCCAGATGACAGCAGGAACAACTTGGACAAAGTGGAGTGTTCCAGGGAATCCTGACATCCTTGCACCACTCGTGGTAGTTGCAGCTCCCCACCTAAGTAATCATTCAGCTGCAAAAGCAGCCCTGATTAAAATGTTTACAGAAGTAATTCTGACAAGAAAGGAATTTCATCCTCACCCACTGATAGATGCCTTGCTCCTTTCTCTGAAACATTCAGGTCAGCTTCAATCAGCTAACTCAGATATTCTTAAATTAAAATCCAAAAGAAAATGGAATATTTCCTCTTGACCTCCACCTGGCAGATCAAATGAGGACAATAAAATAAATTAAATTTTATGATTGACTTGATTTGGTCTCTCTCACAGGGGGGAAGGAAGATATATAATGGATTTTGATAGGAACTGTTACAGAGGTAGGACTATGAATATCAAAGATATTTTCAATTTTGAAGATCCCTTTTGGAGAGAAAACACTTCCTAAATTCCTCAACATCTGCGAGTATGGGTGGAGAATGCTGTGATGGCTGGATCCACATCCTTTTAGGACAACTTCTGAGAAGGAAGAGAGTGTTCTGTCATTTTGTTGGTCTGTGTTGGATGCACACCTCTATCCAAGTCCTGGCTGCACAAAGTTGGGATCTTCAGCCTCTGGCTGACACAGAACTTGGCAGGTGACTTTTCCTCCTGTGCTTGGGTAGCCCTGGGTGGGTCAGTGATGCTGGTGGCCTCCAGAGGAGACCCCAAGCTTGGTTTGTGACCACCAGTGACATTCACAGTGCCAGCACACATGTCCTTCCCAACAGAATTAACTGCACTGTTCTGCCAAGCACTAACTTGAATAATTATGGTTTGTCCTGTAATTTTTCTCTGAGAAACTGAATTTGGTGCTCTAAAGAAGGGGCTCATGTGAGATCCCATCTCATGGCTGTTCATGGATACCTCCCCACCATAATGGGCCACAGGCTTTCTTCTAAAGGAAAAGGTTGTGTGGAGAAGGCAGGGAGAGGGCTGGATTTTAACCCTGAGGTGGTGAATCTTTGTGTCCATGATTGTGGAGTCGTAGAATCACAGAATGGGAATATTCTGTGTTGGAAGGAACCCACAAGGACCATCAAAATCCATCTCCTGGTCCTGCAGAGGACAGTCCCAGGAATTCTACCATGTGCCACACGTATCACAAGTCACCCTCTGAGGCCCTTGCTCAGTCCAGAAATGCAGGACCAGCTCAAGGTCTGGGAATTGTGAGTGTAGGTCCAAGAACAACCTGAAAATCCCGGATGACATCTCCCAGGAGCACCAGACTGCTTTAGGGATGGACTGTCCTGTGGCCTGGGAGACACCATTACCAATCCTAATGTCCCCAGCTTATTCACAGGGGATTTCAAAGCAGTTCCTTTGATTAACACTTGCAAAGGGCTTTCAATAAAGGCCCAGCAAGGTAATGAGGTTTGTGGCAATACTCATGGAATCCCAGAATGGTTTGGGTGGAAAGGGACCCCAAAGCTCATCCCATTCCACCTCCTGTCATGGGCAGGGGGACCTTCCACTATCCCAGGTTGCTCCAAGCCCTGTCCAACCTGGCCTTGATGGCACCAAGAATGGTTATTCTGCCAGTTTTATCTGTTAATTTTGTCTTGAACTTTGCTTTTGTGCCAGTTTTGAGGACACCAGGTGGGATAATGGGCTAGGTTGGACATGTGCAGAGATGCTTCTCTTTTATTTTCTGATATTTCCACTCTTCCCATAAAAGAAAGTTCTTGTTTCCTTCTCAAAGAAGGTAATTCCTACAAGAGGCTGTTGCACAGTGCAATGAATAACTTCGGATCATCAGGTTTTTCTCCCCTAATTGACTGGAAGACAAAAATAAAACAGCAGCAGCAATAAAACAGCTTAGTGCTGTCTTTCTCAAGTAATTTGAAAACCTGAGTGAAAGAAACTTCCCAGCCTCTCCTGAGGCAGGTGGGGAGAATAGGAGGGAAGGTGGAAGGGAAATAATTTCCTGAGCTTACCCAAGAAATAGAGACATGGTTTCATCTCTCTGGACTCACTGTCCCATCCTGTAGTCACCAGGATGGAACCCAGCTTGAAACTCAGGGTTTTGTTTGCTTGGGGCATGGGAAGACTGAGGAAGGACCCCCTGATGTGGAAAAGAATCTTGATGCTGAAAGTTTATTCCCTGCTTTTTCCCTAATGACCAAACTGTCCTAACGGGGATTCAGTGCTTTGCTTCCTATTCAAACCTATGGAAAGGAATAATTAACATTCATCCCTCCTTGTGTCCTCTGCCACTTTCTTAAAGCCAAGTCCTGCTTTGCTGAGTGCCCTAAAAAGCCATATTTTTCCCCAGAAGCAGCATGCACAGAGTGAACACGGCAGCTCCCGAACGCCACGTGTCTTTGAAAATCCCAGCTGGGCACAACCCCACTTTTGGGTGCTGGGAGCACTGGGAGCACTGGGGGAGCTGCCACCCCTGACACGGAGCAGGGGCATCAGCTGCTCGCCGCATGCCAGGGCTCGACGTGCCGAAAGTGGAGGAGGACGAGCTGCTGCCGCCCTCTGGGAGAGCCGTCAAAACATCTGTGATATTTGGGACCGTTCCAGGGCGAGGGAAATCAGAAGTGGATCCTGGAAATCTGCCTGTTATCCTAATGAGGATGTTTCCGTGTCGTGGCAGTCCGAGGCGGGGAGGTTGACGCCGGGGAAGGGTCGGTCCAAGTGACCTCCTGCTGTCCCAAAGGGTGGCCCGGCACGAGGGCGGCCCTGTCCTCCCCATCAGGATCAGTTACTGGCTTGTGTCGTGTCTTATTGCCTGTGTAACTTCATCTCCCAGGGGTGTTTTCCCATTAGAAAGAGAGGGGGGGGAAAAAAAAAACCAAACTAGAAGCTTTGCACGGGCTTTTAAGCAAACAAAATGTGGAACATGTGTGCACACAAGATTTCACACCTACGCACAATTTCCCTTCTAACGTTGCAAATGGTTCGTGCACGAGGACCTGGCATAATGCAAGGCAGGGAAAAGTGGGAAAAACAAGGGGATAACAGGGAAAAAGAAAGAAAATATTTCAGTTATTGTTTCATTTTAGGGAAACCATGTAAATTTTCAGCAGTGAAAACCAACCCCTGTCCTGTTTTTTCTGATGTTTGATCCACTTGAAAACCCTTTGGCATTCACTTCCCATGCTCTGCCACAGGGGTACTTAAAACAAATAAAAATGGGAATAATAATAATAATAATAATAATAATAATAATAATGATGATGATGATGATGATGATGATGACACATCTGGGGTGGCAAAGGTCACTCCAGGTCTGCAAAAGCCTTTTGGACTTCCAGGTAGGAACCGTGGTCTGGTTCATAGGGCAACAGCCCGTTGGAAGATTCTGGATCATGCTTAAAAGCTTCCCAAGATTTTATGAATGACAACGGGGAAGAAAAATCCTGCTAGTCCCAACATTTTTTATAGAGGGGAAAAAAACCATAAATGAAAACCACAGTTTCTCTGTGCACATCCAACAGTGGCACTTGGCAAACATTTCTGAATCCTAAAGTTACTCTGCGAGATTGGTGGTTTATTCCAATGGTCATTTTTGTCAGTGAAGGTTTTCCATTGAATGATACATAGAAATTTGGGAAGATATTAGAAATTAAGAAGAAATTCTTCACTATGTGGGTGGTGGAACAGGGTGCCCAGAGAAGCTGTGGCCACCCCTGGATCCCTGGAAGTGTCCAAGGCCAGGTTGGACACGGCTTGGGGCCACCTGGGACAGTGGAAGGTATTCCTGCCCATGGCAGGGGGTGGCACTGTATGAAATTTAAGGTCCCTTCCAAACTATTCTGGGATTTTATGAAAATTACTTTAAGGCAAAACCGCTCGCAGAAAAAACATCCCAAATGAAGTCCTGGTGAGGAATCCCACATGCCTCATCCCTCTGATCTTCTCAGAGCCAATTTCTCCTGACGCCCATTGAGTGTCCGAGTGCTTCCTCCCCACCACGTCAGAAACACAAATGTGAAACACGTGCTCTGCTTCATTAAAAATTATGCTAATGGAAGGCATCATTTAAATTGCTAATAGGGTCGGCTGTTTCTAGTAAGACATGACAAACTGTCTGGAAGGAATTTTTGCAATTTTAAAGATCCCCTTTATTCCCAAAGGGAAGCGAGTTGTTTCAGAGGGGAAAATATATATATGTATTTATATACACACACGAGCACGTACACAAACACACAGACGCACAAAGACAAACAAATTTTTTTTCCCCTCAATAAAATGCAAGTGCTACAAATCAGCTTTTCTTTTGTGGGTGCACGAGGTTGGATCCTTTTTTGCCACAGTGGCTAAAAAAAGGGGGAAAGGGGTGTTTTGGAGCTGCTAGAAGGGTGTCCCTTCACCACCCGACCACCTCCCCACACCCTGCACGCACCAACTCCTGCTGCAGATTAGCAGCTGCTCTTTGCAAGGAATGCTGATTAGCAGCAGGCAGGGGAAGGAAAAGCCACAGGGATGGATAAAAGATGAAGCCAGAAGAGCAACCAGGACTTCTGCTCCCTCCCGGGACCGGCTCGCCTTGGAATAAGTTATTTTTGTGCCAGATTGGAGCAAACCCTACAGCAAAGGGGCCTCTTTTTGTCTTCACTGGGCAGGGCACTGTCTGTCCCGTTCTTGGGCAGAGTTTTGAGGTGCCTGCATCCCACCAAGAGATGTTTGCTCCCCTCAGCAGTGACAGGAGGGAAAACCTGACCTCTGGAAGCGCTCGGGGAGCCCATCCCTGCCTCTGGATTGTGGTGGCGGGAGGGGGACAGATGGCAGCACAGCCACTGGGGACACCCCCTGGAACACCATCAATCTGCCAGAGGGAAAGGGCTTCCAGCAGGGAGCAAAAGAGGACAGGGAAGCATTGGGAGGTGAAGCCAGGAGATAAAGTCAGCTGAGGACCTCTGGCAGGCGCAGGCGGCTGCTGAGGGACAGCAGCTGAGCTTCTCCAAGGGGTCTGGGCATCTTCCACAAACTTCCCAGCAGCTCTCCAGCTGGGAGCATCTCCATACCTGACAGAATAAGGCTGTTTGCATCCTCATAATAATGATTTTTTTGGTCCAAACCTGAATCAGCTCTTCCCCCTCACCTGGGATGGGCTCTCCAGCAGCAGCTCATGAATAGTCATGGCTCAAATGCTGCTGTTGGTTGTCACTTCTTCATTTCAGTGGTTATTAATAAATTTAAGCTTTGATATGGATGTCCATGAATTAATTGTTATTTTAGATGAGCTTCTGTCGTGATTTGATGCTGGCCCAACGCCACATTCTTTCAAAGACATTTGTGTTGAATGTATCTAGTTCTGTGGGAGTTCCTTTTAATCCTTCAGTTTTATTTATTTGTCCTTACAGATCCATATTTAAGAGCAGAAACAGCCTCAGTTTGTGAGCTTTCCTTGTGCTTCAAGCTCTCCATGCAGGTTTGGAAAATTACCTTAGTCCAGCTGACTTCACTTTGTGCTGGTTGGGGGTTCTCTGGGTTTTTCAGCAGAAATGGGTGCAGAGAGATGTGAATTTAGCACTACCCCGAGCTGATGGGAACTGGGCAGGGAGCCCAGCTCTGGAAGAGCCAGCACAGCCAGAGGAGGTGACTGTCCCCCTTCTACCAAGGCTGCCACATCCCCTGAAGGTGATCTTATCTCAGGAGTACAGGCAAAGTGACCATTGTGCACACGGACAGACACAAAATCGCTTTGTTTCTGCTCCAGACTCAATTCCAGCATCAGCTCCTCTCCCTCTCCCAGTCCTGGCACAATATTTATTATTAGCAACATAACAACCACGAGGCTGAGTTTGTCTGTTATTTTATCTCACTGTTATTTTATTTCACCTAAACCATTGTTTGGCCTTTCCTTTTTCACCATTTCTTTTGCCATCCCCTTTTACCATCATGACTCAGCATTCCAAGGTCCGCAGACCAGAGTCCCAATAGCCAATATTTACATGTCTCACGGAAACAATAAACAAGAAAACCAGCAAAACAAACCCAGGGAAGGCCAGTGGGCCTGTGCTGCACTTAGCAGTGAAGGACACACTGGCTAATTCTGCCTCTGATGGAATATGATTATGTCTGGCACACGATAGGCAGAAGAACTGCCCAACAACCAGACAGCCACTAAATTAAATTCCAAGACTCCAACTGCAACTTTCTCACTGTACAGCTTTAGGAAATGCAGACGAGGCCCATGATGCAATAAATACGCAATAGCAGAAGATGGCTCCTCCAAAAACAGGCTGGGATTCCAGGACATTTGTCCTGGCAAAATGAACAGGATCTGCCCTGAATCTGGGTTTGAGGACTATCCCACTGTCAAATCACAGAATGGTTTGGGGTTGAATGGACCTTTAAGGTCATCTAATCCAACCCCCCTTGACACAGGCAGGAACATCTTCAGAGCCCCATAGCTCAGCAAAACTCATCCCAGCCCAAAACCATTCCAGAGTCATGCTGATGGTGATTTCTGGGCTCCAAAACCCTTTAAATTCCCTATTTCTGACAGACCCTACTATAAGATGAACTCTGGTTCTCAAGGACATGAAGTTTGGGTCTTGCATCCAATTTGTGAATAATGACCTGAGGCAGAAAACAATGGAAACAGAGATTGGATGAGGCATTCCTGGAAAATCAGCCAGCTTTCTTGGGCCTCTCTTCCCTCCTGGGCATTATCCCAAAAAGATCCCTGAAGGGACTGAGGTTTTCTCTCCTGAAGCCCAGGGTAATGTGCTTGCTCTGCACCCAGGGGTCTCCAACTCCACCATTCCATGGTCCCAGCAGCCCAGGCTGCCCTTGAGCTTCACATTCCCTACCAGCCCCTCCTTTTTGATGGGAACAGGTCCAGCATGGCAGCTCTCCTCCTTGGCTCCCCTACCCCTTGGAGGAGGAAGTTGGAAGTTCCAGGAGTGGGATGGATCCGGGTTCCGCTCGTGTAAGTGAAACGTTGATGTCGGTGCAGATAATATGATACACACTTGAGTAAACAGGTGAAAGTACTTTACCTGCCATGTTTCAAGGGAATTTAGTGCAGAAATGCATTTTTTTTTTTTAACATGAAGAGGCTGTTCAGGAAGATCTTGTAGCCTGTTTTTTTTCATGAGATAAGAATGAAGTGTCAGAACCACCTTCAAGGCTCACAACAGGAGCATTGGGAAGATGGGAAATAGTGTTCAGCCCAATAAAGAAGGTCCATAAGATCCTTAGCTGCAGCCAGAGGTGGAATAAAACAACGCAATTGTTCCAGGTGGAGATGGTACTTCAAGCTTTATAAGACTGGGATTGAAAGGATTACCTCAACTGCAGATTTATTTCAGATGTTAGGTTGTATCAGCAAAAGTTTATACCAAGAGAAGGTCCCAAAGGAGTGAGTCTATACCAGAAAAATAAATAAAAAATCCATTGCAGACCTTCAAGAAGGTTTTTAAGGTTCTTAAGAGATGTGAACCTCGTCCACTTCTGTTCTCTTCTGGTTTGCTGTATTGTTATTTAGGATGTGTCTGAAGTTTAAGCAGGACAAGGGGGAATGGCTTCCCACTGCCAGAGGGCAGGGATAGGTGGGATATTGAGAAGGAATTGTTCCCTGTGAGGGTGGGCAGGCCCTGGCACAGGGTGCCCAGAGAAGCTGTGGCTGCCCCTGGATCCCCAGAAATGTCCAAGGCCAGGTTGGTTGGAGCTTGGAGCAACCTGGGATAGTGGAATGTGTCCCTGTCCATGGCAGGGGTGGGATGAGATGATCTTTAAGATCCCTTCCAACCCAAATCATTCCATGATTCTGTTTTTGTGACCATACAGAGCCTGCAGTAACATGGAAAGTGCATTGGAAAATTTGGATTTTGAGCTTGGATTGAATGGGACCTTTAAATGTCACCAACCCCCTGCCATGGGCAGGGACACCTTCCACTATCCCAGATTGCTCCAAGCCCTGTCCAGCCTGGTCTTGGTCACTTCCAGGGATGGAGCATCTACCACCTCTCTGG
>JAWWMU010000153.1:110286358-110297120 GCA_035048155.1 Cinnycerthia olivascens
GGAAGCCATTCCCTGTGTCCTGTCTCTCCATCCCTTGTCCCCAGTCCCTCTCCAGCTCTCCTGGAGCCCCTTTAGGCTCTGGAAGGGGCTCTGAGGTCTCCTAGGAAGTGAGTCCAGGTTTCCCAGGAGCGGGTGGCAAACCCTGGGTGCGTGTGGCACGTGGCACCACTCCTGGTCCTTAGCGCTGAGTGCACCCTCCTGGCCTCCGTTTTTGTTGTATCTCCCGCTAATCCTTCCTCCCGATGCCTCCCCTAATCTCTCCAAGCCTCCCCCCCCGCCCCCGTTGGCTGGCACCCCTTAATCCTATTACCAAGATTTCTATTCTAAAAGTTGGGCTGAACCACCCTCCAAGCTCTGCTGAGAGCTTCACCTGGGTCGCTGAGGAAGTCGCGGGCCCTTCGGCAGCTCTGGGTTTTTTCAGGAATGATGCATTGGAATGCTACTCCTGTAATAAAGCCTGAATCCCTCGTCTCTTCTTTAGCACAGGGTTTGTCCTGAGAGACCTCTGCATCTTCTCAGGGAAGGGTTGGATTCTGCACAGATATTTTGAGGCTGGTTTAGTGCTACTGAGACGGGAGACAGTTGAGGATAAATCGCGATCAGAATCGCTGGTCTCAAAATCCATCCTGGCCTATTAGTACTTCTAGGGCTAGGCCAATTTTTTTGGATTATCCAAATTCCCATTGCATCAGCTTTCTCCAAAAAATTGGAGGGGGCCTGACTTCAGCAGTCATGTCATGGAGGGGAAATTGGATGGGTTCTCATTTGAAAAGCAACCTCCAAATCTCACATTTTCTTGCCTGCTGTGGAATGAGTGGTGGGATAGAAATCCAGATCCAGGCCCACATCTGGTTTCACCCCAAATTTGGCCACATCACACACTGGGCTCACACATTCACTGTGAGAGCAGTTGGGGATATTTTATTTACATTTCAAATAAATTACAGGCACCTGTGTGGGCACATATCTCACCTAGGTGAGGCTGGTTTGGAGGCATGAAGTTTAGCTCCTCATCACCAGCCACTTCTCTTTCCTACTCTTGATGATGAATAATTCTCAGACCTCCAAAATTTCATTTAAAAAAAAAATCTCTGTTTGGAGACAATAGCATTTAAGTGTCATGACCCTTGCAAATTCCCTCCCAAAAGCCACTGATTCCTCCCAGCTCTGAGTGCAAGAGAAGTGAAACATCAGCTGTTTGAATTTCCCTGTTTCAGCCAACAATTGATTTCCAGAAATAAACCCCAAAATACTCACCAAATTTTCCTCCCACATTGCCTCATTTTCTGCTGACATTGCTTACTTTTTCAGATTAGTGATACTGAAAATAGTCAAACTTCTAATCACATAATCCAAACAAGGCTGATTTCAGCTCCTCTTGCTATAGATTTACCTTCTGGTCTCCCACTAGGACCTGAATTATAACGAGTTTGTGAGCTTTGAAAGTTTGATTTGATACTTATTTGATCCTTCTTTGTGTAAACAAACTGACCAGTGGTTGGGAGCTGCTTCCAGAATTTCTTCCTAAAGCATCAGCAGAAGCATTTTCCATGGTAGCATAAACTCGAGCAAAGTGTACATTCCTGATGAAATTACAGCCAATCCCACCCTGACCAAGGCATCCTAATCCATAATCCACCACCAGCCCTCTCCCACTGCTGGAAAACCAAAGCAAGGGTGGAAACCTGCTCCTTCAAGTGTGACCATCACCTGCAAAGCTCCTCCAGGTGCCTCCAGGAACCTTCCATGTGAGCTGTCCCTCCGTGCAGAGCCAGGCAGCTCAAAAATAGGCTGAATATATTAAGTGGTCAAATCAGGTTATAAATATTAAACTGGCTCTGCTGCCTGCTGGCACATTGAGCTCAGCTGAGGCAGCCCAGCGTGGCAGGGGAGGGTTTCATTTGCAGGTCTGTGCTTTATGGGGCCCCGGCTCAGCTGTGGGATGGCAGCATCCCAGCAGAACTCTGAGGTAATCACAGCCCTCCCAGAGCTGACTCCTGAATTTCTGCTCCTGTTTTGGGGCAATCAGGCTTCAGAAGAAAGGAGAGAGCAGGAGCGCTCCATCCACTAACGAGCTTCTTCCCTCTCTAATTTCCTCGCTGCTTTATTCTCCTGTCCCACCAGAACCCAGGAAAGCCAAATCTAAGAGCATTTGAACTGTAAAAAAGTGCCTTTTGCTATTAAACATGGCTCCATTAGCAGGACAGAAGATGAAGACCTGGAGAAAAAAAGTCCAAATGCATCTCCCCATCCAGAGCGACCTGGGATAGTGGAAGGTGTCCCTGCCCATGGCAGAGGGTTGGAAAGAAATGATATTCAAGGTCCCTTCCAACCCAAACCATTCTGATTCTAGATTGTGAGCCAGCACTGACAGCAGTACAAACTTCTTCATGTCAACAGCACAACATAAGTTTCACAGAATTTAAATGCACATTGCCAATGCCTTCCAGACGTACTGCAAGTGACCGTGCATGGATCCTGATCGTGGATCACAGATCAGGGCCAGAGCATCCAGCATTCTGCAAGATCAAACCTAAGGAACATTGTGCTTCTGCTCAGAAAAAAAAAAAAAATCAAAATATGACTGAGTTAATTCTAACTCAGCTTGTGTCACAAGCAGCTCTTTGCCTGGATACAGGAAGAAGAGTAAGTTAAGAGTCTCTTCTGCTTCAGGGACCGGCACTGGTGATTGAATTCTGACAGCCAAACTTGGCATCACGGAGCATGGAAGAGGAAGAAAGAGAAGATATTTTGATTTCAGAGAATCACAGAATCACAGAATGGTTTGGGTGTGAAGGAACTTTCATCTCATCTCATTCCATCCCCTGCCACCTTCCACTATGCCAGGTTGATCCAAGCCCCATCCAGCCTGGCCTTGGACACTTCCAGGGATCCAGGGGCAGCCACAGCTTCCCTGGAAAACCTGTGCCAGGACCTCCCCATCCTCATCATAAAAAACGTCTTCCTTCACTCTAGTCTGAATCTCCCCATTTTGAGTTTAGTTTACATCATTACCCACATTTTAGCCAACATTTTATTTTTTTTTTCCCAGCTCCATCTTCTTCCCACTGGCAGAAGTACCACAAGACACAGGACATGGCTGTGGGAAGAAGCCATGGCTGCCCCATCCCTGGAAGTGTCCAAGTTCAGGTTAGACAGGGCTCTGAGCAATCTGGGATAGTGGAAGTTGTCCCAGTCCATGGCACAAGGTGGAACAAGATAACCTTGACACCTCTTCCAACCCAAACCATTCCATCATTCTCTGTCTGTGACAGCAGCCCCAGCAAATTCATCTTTCATAAATGCCCAAACCCTTCAGGGAAAGCAAAGCACAAAAATAAAGTTAATCATATGCTGCCTTGAAGGAGGCATGTGTGTTTCCTAAAGGACTTTCTGGAATGCTGGGGTGACACTGGAGAATGAGTCAAAAAAAATCTATGTTTTGAAGACTGTGAGGGATTTACAGAGTACTGAGCCTTGTTTTAAAGGGGAGGGTGATCCCCCTGTACAGAAAGCCAGCCCAGCTGGCACCAGTGCTGGTAGAAAACGTGGGATGCTGTGGAATAAAACCTGGCTGGGGACTTGCAAGATGTTTTGCATTAAGGGGAGGGCTGCTTAATGGTGGAATCAAGTGCTGATATTCAAAGTTTGGCTGTGAATTGGTTAAACAAACAGATCTGCTCTGTTGGGCTGTCTGTGATGGTGAAATCATGATCAACAAACAATTGGTGGAGGAATAAACCTGTCAGGAAGAACTGATGCACTTCACAGCAAGGCTGAGCATTCCCAAGCTCCTTCTTGCACCACAAGAATTGATTAGAAGGGAGGAGATGGTCACCAAACCTGTAAATCTCAGATTAGACTGTTCAATCCAGATAAATTATGTCTGTATAACCCTCTTTGGGCACTCTGGAAAAAGCTGTGGCTCTGGGATAGATCCTGGCATTTCCTTTTCAGGTGCTTTAAGGAACCCATGTGTTACAGCTCCTCCTGATCAGCCCTGGCTATGCACGATTTGCCTGATGCATTGGAGATGGTTGTGTTCACATTTTCAGATTTATTCCTGCATGGGCAGCAAGCCCCACACGAAGCAAATCCCTCTGCCAAAAAGGTCAGTCTTGAGAAGTGTCCTGAGCTCTGTCTTGAGGAGACTCCGTGCTCCATCCCCCCAGCTTGGCAGCAGTTTTTGGCTGTTGGGTTCAGCACTCTGGCCCTGGCACAGTGGTGGAAGGAGGGCAGGGACCATTTCTGCCTCACATGGTGGCATCTTGCGCCTAAAATTGTCCCTGGGATGATCAGGCTGAGGGGATGAGGAAGGCAGCAGAGCACACAGGACAGTTTGGAGGTCTCCAAGCCATATCAAAATACAGCTTTGTCAAAAATGGGGAAATGCTCCCCTGCAACTTGATTTTTCTCCTCTGGTTAACTGAGCCAAGATGACATTGAAGTAGGAAGTGGAATAAATACACACAAGAAGTCTTTTCACCAAGTTATTTAATTCACCAGAAGGGACACTTAACCATACAGCAGCTCCTTATTTACATCAAACTGCTCTTTATGCATCCTGTAAACATCAGAAGCAATTTCTAATAAATTACAATCCAGGGAGCAGCAAATCAACAATATCACTGAGTTGTTTAAACGAATTCATTGCAAAATATATTGCCTTTTTCCCTGTGACTTCATTCAGACTGCACTTGAAAGCGTTATTCTCCTGAATTTTCTGTTCAGGATATACATGTGCAAAAATACCTCCAAGCAAGAAGAGATTGTATTTTAAACTTCATTGCCCTTGACCTCAGGTCCTTTTGAGTCTATTATGTCCCAGCCTCTCTGGCAACACCATCACTGATGACATCTAACAACAAACAGCCCCAACAGCAAGTCCCAGCTAATTCAAATTGAGATCACAGATTCAGCCATGTAAGAGTCTGAAAAAGAAATCCCTAAAATTTCTATAACCTCTGGGCTTCTCTTTACCAGAAAGGATGTTCTACACAAAGTAATAGGAAAATGTAATATTGTTTGCCAGTTTAATTGGATGTGCTCCAGTTATGAAAGAGATTGGCTCTTGCTGACTGTGTATAAAACACAGGATGAGAGCAGATCCTGGTTGTTCAGTGACAAAAAAAAAAAAAAAGCAGTGATTTGAAACGATGTGACAGCGATGGGGACATTTTCTTGGCCTCCATTCCAAGTACAGGAGGGAGCTTTGAACAGGTTCTTTGGGGTGGACATCACTTGCTGGAAGACAACCCCATCGTGCCCATACCTCTGCCTGTTTAAAATGAGGCCCAAGGCAGGCCTGGCAGCACAATTCTTGATTTTTGAGGTTAGCAGTGGTGGTGCTCTGCATCCCACTGCCCCTGAAAATGCAAAAATCCACTGTGGAAGCAAAATGGATTTCAGGGATGTGACGGAGAGCAGGACAAGAGGCCGTGGGGGCTGTTCTCACTCATCCCTCACGGACCTGACCACTACTTTATTATGAAACCAAGAGCTGGAAGAGCAGAAGAGGGAACCTGGGCAGAGATGACAGACCAGCAGCAGGTTCATCTGTGGCAGAAAAGCCTTGTCCCAGCATTCCCACAAAGCTCTTGTAGGCTGCGACTCTCTGGGTGGAGTGGTTCAAGTAGCTGCTGTCTGCCTTGCTTTCTCTGCCTTCACTTACAGAAAGCCACGAGAAATATTTCATCCTCTTTGTTGAGACAGTTTCCTTGCACTTAGAGAGCCGGAACAAGTGCATTTATGCTCTCACTCCAGGACTTGCTGATGGCCGTGAGAGGCAGCTGGGGACCAGGACTGGGCTTGCTGCAGCTTCAGAAATTCAGTGCTGGAGTGCCTGTGCTGTGGGTGAGAACGAGGAGAGCTCTGTGCTGCCTGACCTCAGCTCCCCTCCCGAGCTGCCACGGGAGCAGGAGAAGGTTTCCTGCCATGGGGAGGTGGTCTCCAGTCAGTTCCCAGGGTGACAGAATGACAGACTGTCCTGAGTTGGAAGGGACAAGCCAGGATCACTCAGTCCAGCTCCTGGCCTTGCACAGGACATCCCAACACTCCCACCCTGTGCATCCCTGAGAGTCTTGTCCAAACACTCCTGGAGCTCTGGCAGCTTTGGGAATGTCACCATTCCTTGGGGAGCTGCTCCAGTGCTCAGCCACCCTCCAGGGAAAGAACCTTTCCCTGATTATCCAACCCAAACCTTCCCTGACACACCTCCAGCCATTCCCTGGGTCCTGTCCCTGCTCACAGGGAGCAGAAATTGGAGCTGTCCCTCAGGAGGAGCTGAAGCTCCCAGTGAGGTCTGACCTCAGTCCCCTCTTCTCCAGGCAGAACAAACCAAATGACCTCAGCTGCTCCTCACAAGTCTTCCCCTCGAGGTCCTTCACCATCTCTGTGGCCTATTTTGGATGCTCTCTGACAGCTTTAGATCGTTTTTATTTTGCAGGGCCCAAAACTGCTCGCAGTACTCACGGTGAGGCCACCCCAGTGCAGAGCAGGACAATCCCTTCCCTCTCCCTGCTGGTGATGCTGGGCCTGATGTCCCCAGGACAGGGATGTCCCTCCTGGCTGCCAGGGCACTGCTGACCCAGATCCAGCTCACCATGAATCGTGGAATGGTTTGAGTGGGAAGGGACCCTAAACCTCATCCTGTTCCCACTGCCCATGTCAGGGACACCTTCCACTATCCCAGGCTGCTCCAAGCCCCGTCCAACCTGCCCCTGAACACTTCTAGGGACTAAATTATAAAAATAAATTATAGGAATAAATAAATTATAAAAATAAATTATAGGAATAAATAAACCAGTTCCAGGTTTTCTTTCCTTGGCCATGAGGCCTTGTCTTTGGGATGGGGGAGCTGTCACCATGGGGTGCATTTGCAGTCTCAGCCTTCCCATGGTGTCCCCAAATTGCTGCTGTTTCAGACACCTTGGAGCAGATTTTGGCACTGGGAAACAACATTCCTGAAGTTTGAAGGGGTGAATCCCACCTCACTTATGAGCAGGGGACCTGAGTGTTGTGTAAGCCTTGTTCTTTCACTCCATCAAAGAGCTGAAGCACATTTCACTATGTTTTAATAAATTAGGCCGTGAAGAATTGTCTGAGAAGAGTTTTCTGTGCTCTCTGGTGGGATGCTGTCAGCTGCAAGCCTTGCCCATCCTCCATGCAGCTGGTGTCAAACCCAGTCCAGTAGAATCCTTCTCAGTTTCTTCATCCATTAAAATGCCTTCCCTAACTTCCAAAAGGAGAAAATCCCTGCACTTTGGTGCATCTCTGCAGCCAACAATCCCAAGACAGAAGATGTTTCCTTGGCTATAATTATTTCCTTGGCCATGGTAGACTGGTGCTCTTCTTACCTCTCTGTAAGTATTGGTGTGTCTCCTGAATTTTGGGAAAGGTGCCATTGTTTTTTCTGCCAATCCCAACGAATGGAGGTCACAGCTGAAGGGTTCAGCCAGGGGTACCCCATAAATGGACAATGATTTATCCCTTTTGGGGAAGGACATTTACTTCACAGGGCTGGTATTTGCGTTTTGGGTGATGACAGGAAAAATGCTCCTCTGGGATTTAGGCTGTAATGGGAAAACTCTTAACAAACAAAAGCAGATCCTGATTGTGCCTGAAATACCATCTATAAACACCTAATTCAGCTGAAGAAAATGCTGAGAGCAGGAATGGGGATAGAACTGACTGGCATCTTCTGCACATGGAAATGGGAGAACTTCTGGAAATGGATAAGATTGGGCAGTCTGACTGAGTTCATTTTTGGAAACCAAACCTATTGACCTTTATCTTGACACAGGGTGGGATTGTTGGGGTGCAGGGCTGGGAGCTGGACTCAGTGATTCTCGTGGGTCCCTTCCCACTCAGGATATTCCATGATCCTGTGACTCTCTAATAATTACTATGAATTCCCGTGTTTTGTTAATGAACTGGGTCTGATGAGCTCAGGAGACGACCAAATGAGGCTCAGCCCGTGAAGACAGAGCTCAGTTCTTGGTGGACTCCCTGGGCCACCCTCATCCAGGTGCTTCTCCTCACACCTTAATTCTGCATATGCAAAATAGAGCTAATTCCCTGTAATTTACTCAGCGTGCGGGCCTTAATTAACATTTTTAGGAGAAACCCTGGGCAGACCTGGGCTGGGGAAGTGGTTGTTACCGTACCAGAGCAGGCATCATTCCAGGCCTGGGCCGGCAGCGGGAGCTGGCTGGGATCCAACCTCCCTCTGCTCCGCGCACTCCGGGTTTGTTAACATCCCAATCAATACCGCCACGACACAAAATCCAGCTTCAACTTTCCAGCTGCAGCACGGGCCGCGGGGCTGGGTTTTTGTTTTTTTTTTTTGTCGTTGTTTTCTTTCCCAGATCACACCCTAAATCCTATTTTTCCAGCTCCTTTGAGCCCCGCTGGGAGATATTAAGGTGTTATTATCGTTCCCCGTTGCTGCGGGGGAATGGGGGGAATGCTAACGAGGGAGACGCGTCCTCTCCTCTCCATCAGTTCATCTCACGCCACCTCTCCCACTGCTGTGAGCTTTTAAAAATAACAAATTGTGGGTTATCCATGCTTTCTTTGGGAGGGTGACCTTTAGGGTCCCCAACGCACTCTCCGCCGAGCGATAAAGAGAAATTTATTTTCCAGGAGAAAAAGGAGAGGAGAGCTACGATTCTTACAGGCGTTAGGAATTGGACCTTAATGGGGGGGGGAAAAAATATAAATTTAAGAGCTGCTGGAATGTGGATTCGTCAGGAGCAGGTCGGTTCTGACTGGCGTGGGAACCAGAGGGTTGAGGGATGGGATCTAAGGAAATATGAGCCTATTAATAATCAATAACTGCTCGCAGGGCAGAGATGATTCAGGCCAGGTTGGTGTCTAATTGCCATTATTGTTATTCTGGTTTAAACCCTGTTCCTCTCCGCTGCTGCCACCAGTGATCTGAGGCGCTGTATTTTTAATTTGTTCCCAGGCACGGCACAATCCATCACATGCCTGGATCCAAATGCCAGCGCCGGAGCAGCAGAGGAGAAACATTTTTGTTATTTAAGTTACTGTATGCTAAGTTTATGTTGATTGCTCTGAGTATCATCTCCCAAAGTTAACTAGCGTTAAAGTGTTGATAATGTCCCACTTTCGCAATCAGATTTGCATAGTGCACAACGGAGTTTAGCAGGAGAAAAAAATTAGCTTAAGTGCTGTTTTTCATCAGCCCTGTCAGTCTCACACTGTTTGCTTCATCTGGGTGCACGGGGCGTTTGGTGACAAATGGTTATGACATTTTCCATCTCAGCATTACGTCATTACAGCATCGCTGCCGTCCTCTGGCTCGCGGCTGCATCCTGGCCTGGCAGAGAGGGAGATGAGGAGGGGGTGAAAATAGGGGCAGAAAGGCAAGAATTGTCTCCGGGATATTATTTTTTTAAGTGTTTTATTATTTACCATTTTTATTCTCTCTGGAAAAAAAAAAAATAAAAAATGTAAAATTTCGAACTCTCTCCCTTCCCCCCTGCTCGAGGCAGCATCCAGGAATATTCCCGTGGGCAGAAGGAAAAGCATCCTGTTCCCGTTGAAGCCAGCAGCAAATCCCTGGATGTGCAGGACCTGGATACAAACAGGGGGTGACCTCTCTTTGTTCGGGGTGCAGATCCAGGACCACTCTTCCCAGAGGCCTTCCCTCCCTCCTTCCCATTCAGCCCTGGATAAACGATGGAGAATCAGGCTGGAGATCTTCCCTGCGACACTATTTTGTGAAATATAATTCAAACATTTCCTCGGTGTTAACAGCTCCGAAATAAAATCCCCAGAACGCAGGAATATGTGATATCCATAGCAATTTTGGTTTGGTTTTGTGCTAAACTTCCCCCCCCACCCCCATCCCTTACTTTCCATCTTGGTTTAGTACCTGAATTTAGGAGCAATTTATTCAATTTATTCCTACCCTGGATCAGGCAGAAGTTTTCACCTGCATTTTGCAGGGTGTGAGGTGGCAATTCCTCATTCTGGGGGCTCTGGTTTGTGTTTCACCCCCTTGTTTTAGGGGTAAATACAGTGCTGTTAAAGCCCAGCATTATCTTGGGATGTGTTTTTAGCCTGAGCCCCCCCTCCATACGTTAAGTAATTCATCCTTATTGCCATTAGGAATTCAGATGTTATTTTACGGAGGGGGAAGGGAGGATGGATGTGCAGAGCAGAGCACAGCTTATATTTTACAGATATTCCTTTTTGCTCTGCAAGTTGCTGATTTACTCTAGGAAACCTGCTGGAGGAAGGTTTGAAGGAAGCTTTATGGGGGAAAAATAGGGATTTTTGATGTAATTCAGGCTTCTCCCTGCTCCCGTGCAGCTCTCGCTGCCTGGGTGTGCAGAGCCGAATAGGGAACGGCCTCCTTTGCATTAATAATAGTCCAATAAAACCAGACAATATTCCTGCTTAAACGCACTGAGTTATGTAGATCCTAATTCTAGCACATCAGCAAGGAAAGAAAAGCAGATATTTCGTCCTCGCCACAACAAATTCCGTGATACAAATGCGAGCCGACATATGGTAAAAATTGCCTGCAGCCCTGCTGATTTACAGAACTGTTTTCACTCACAGATAATTCATTAAAAATCATCTCATACTGGCTGTATATACATAAAAAATATTTACTTGTGTAAATATCAGTCAGGAAGGTATTGCTTTTTTTTTTCCTTTTTTTTCTTTTTTTTTTTTTTTTTTACCCTTTCCCTTCTCTTTTGTTTTTTTGACAGCTGATGGTGAGGGG
>JAWWMU010000153.1:110297220-110326288 GCA_035048155.1 Cinnycerthia olivascens
TTTTCCTTTTTTTTCTTTTTTTTTTTTTTTTTTACCCTTTCCCTTCTCTTTTATTTTTTTGACAGCTGATGGGGAGGGGGAAAAAAAAAAAAAAAATCTGGAGATGTATGATGGACATAGGGGAAAGCAAAGGTATTCCTGGCATCCATCCGTTCATCCTGGATATAGGTCAGGCCTGGGGGTGGGCTGGGACAGCTTTAAATCCGCTACCTGAGCCATCTGCTCCTCCACGCCCGTGGAATCTGCGTTGGGGAAACACACACTAGGCAGGCGTGGATATTGTGGGATATGGCACAAAAGGCACTGGGAAAGGGCTTTCACCTGAGTCTCTGCTGACCTGTGGAACAATAGGGGGATGCTCACCCTGGGAGGTGCTGCTGGAAAAACGGGAGCAACGGGATTTCAAGGCCGCCGCCGCTGCTGTGGCAGAGCAGCTTGGAAAATAAAGAGCAAATCCCAGCAAGGCAAGGGGAGTTTTGGGGGTTTAATCCGTTTTGCAAATTGTCCTAAAATGATGGAGGCACCAAATACGAGGGGGACAAATGGCACAATGGGGTTTGTAGCTCCCAAAGGTGAACATTCCAGGTATAACTGAGACAAGTCCTGAAATCTCCCTCCCAGCTCCACATTTTACCCTCTAAAATATGTGTTACACTACTCAAAATGCTGAACAAGGCTCCAGCCTGATACTGCATCTTCCTTCTTTTCCCTGTGTTTACTCCAGTAGAATTTACCTAAATACGATGCCTGTTTTAAACCTGGAGCTTGGAGACCTTTAGATGATATTTTTTTTTTTCCCCCTCGAGGAAAATTCAGAAATAAATCATGGAGTACCAGAGATTCGGGGTGTTTTATTTGCTGGGTTTTTTTTTTTTATATCTACAGCCAGTAGGTGAAACAACATTATTTAAAGTGTGGAAGGGAATAAGTACTTGGAAGAGGGATCTAGTCCATCAGCTTTCATCCTCCATAAAACCCAGTAGTAAACAAAGCAATAATATTTGGGGGCTTGGAGAGAGCAGCTCTGGGGGGAGCTGGGATGTTGATTAAGATGGAAATGGCTACATGGGGAAAGGGGGGGATGCTGGAATCGCATCCCATGGGCTGCGCCCGGCACGGCGGCGAGGGGAGAAAGTTTGGGCCCATTTCCTCTGGAATTCGGCATCATGTCTCACTCCGTGGAGCTGCTGCATCAATGGGAAGTTTTCCTATCAAGCTGAACCCGAAAGGGAGGGTAAAATCAACTCTCACTTCCCCATCGGAGCATCTACAGCGCAAAAGCCTCTCCCGCTCTATTTATACACTGGATAAATCAGTCTCCAGACTGTTACCATAGATAACAGAGTTTTTCTCCTGCTGTTGTCTCTAACAGCTTCTTTTTCCCCCCACTATATTTTGCACGGTTCCTACCTATCACCTCGGTGAGTAATTCCCCTGCTTTAAATCAAATTCCTTGGGGGAGAGACGGGTTTTTCAGGCAGAGGGTGATTTTTCATCCTCCTCTCGCCGAATTTTGCTCCCAGTTCTCTGAGTAACCCTGAGAAATCCTGCAGAAAGGGATGCTATAGGTGACTGAATCTGATCCTGATACATATTTAACCTTCTCACAGTCCTCAGGAATTAACTATTTAGGAGGTGAGCAGCCGGCGCAGGCGTTGCACCAGGATAACACAGCCAGGCTGGTTCGCAGCGATGCCGAAGCTTCCCACAAAAATCCCTAATTCTCACCACGGAGCTTCTGCAGGAGACCTTGCCACGGGCTGGGATCTTTATTTGAAATAAATAACTCAGTGCGGCAGGTCCCTATTTCGGGGACCGGTGGATGCGGAGTTTTTCCCCTCCCAGGATGGGGTGTTAATGGGATTTGTTGCTCCTGGCTGGGGAGCGAGGGGGGTTAATCCCTTTCTCCATGTACATCCCTGCTAAGCTGGTTTAGGTCATGTTAAGAGCTAAGTTTTGTGGCACAGGCTCTGTCCACCCGTCCATCCCGCAGTGCCAGGCACAGGGATGAATCCAGTTGCCATCTTTGCTTCCCTCACATCTCCCAGCACTTAACAATTCAAGTGAGCCCCAGAAAGAAATTAAAGGAAAGGTCTGAATTCCACCAAAGCAGTGAAAAAGCCTCTAAAGGCTTTTAGAAACTCTATATCGTCGCTGGGGGTAAGCTCCCAGCGAGGCCCAGAGCCCTTTGTTTGCTGCAAGGGGATTTATCCTGGAGTGGGAAAGGAAGGAAAGGGACTTCTTCCCTCCACCTGCAGGGACCCATTCCCCCGGCATCACCTCTTCCATCATCCCCAGCAGGCATGAAGCTGCTTTTGGGGAGGTGGCTTTGGGGGCTTGGCACCGTTTTCTAAAGCCTTCGAGGAGGCTGCAAAGCGTTAAATAGCCTCACCTGACCTCCTCAAAGCCAGGATCTGCATCCTTATTTAGGGACATACATCACCTCCCCAGCTTTCCCTCCGGCGCTGGGGGTGGAGCAGAGAAGTGAAATGTCGTGAGAGAGGGGAAAAAAAAAAAAAAAAAAAAAAGAAAGAAAGAAAAAGAAGTAGCTCTAAATGCATCTGAATTTGCCTTGGAACCCCTTTCCCACCCCAGCCTGGCCGAGCGCATCCCGGCGATCCCGGCCGAGGGCCGGACACATATGCCGTGCCATATGGAGCGGCGCGATCCCAGTCAATCGGATCTTTGGGAGTTTTATCGTTTAATTTCTTAATGTGCTAATAGTGCACGGGGAGGGGATGGATCACCGGTTAAGTCCGAGGATTTATGTTTTTAAGGGAGCGTAATGTATTTCCGAGCGGGCTTTAAATATCCTCGGCCAACGTGACGGGCGGTGGGCAGGAGGGTGAGCTGGAAAAGGCCCTGGAAGAGCCCTTTGAGCTTTAATCCAGAACAGGTTTCTAACGTGACATCCGGCTCCATGTGAGCTGAAACTCAGGCCGAAAATCCCCAGTGTCCATTTGACAAAGCCATTTTGCCCTGTTCTGGATCTGTGTCCCCCTGCTGCTCCCATAATTTCCATCCGTGGGTCCATTCCATTTGAAGCCGTGAAGGATGGGTGGCAAAATCTCCCCAAGGCTCCCCTATCCTCAGTTTCCCCTCTTAGAGAGAGAATTGCATTCCCTTCCTTCAAATTGCCATTGGGATCAGGGCTTCCGCAGACTCCCAAGGCGCTTTCGGCTCCTCGAAAGGGAAGGTCTTACAAGAGAGATAGAAAATAAATGTTCATAAAAAAACATGCAGAAGTAATTTCAGGGGAGTATTGAAATTACAACCGTTCACCTCCAACCCGCCACGAAACTCATCTACTTATTTTTAAATAAACCACCTCAGCTCTCCATAAATCTCCGAGGCAGGGAACCAAGGAGGGGACGAATTAGGCGGCGCCGTGACCCCATCCCGGTCCCCGCTGGGCAGCTGCCTGCGGAGCAGGGACGGATGCTCGCGTGGCCCCGTGGCTCCAGCTGCGGTTGGAAGCGTGGAGGTCTCAGAGGGATGCTCTGGCTGTTGGCTTCTGTCAGCCAGACCTTAAAATCTGCGCCGTACGAGGCCTTATTTGAATTGCAAACGGCTCAAGGGAGGTGTACGTGGAGTTGCTCTCTCAGGGTAAATAGGGTTTGGGTTGGTTTTCTTTTTAAGCTAATAATATTGTGTCATGCTTTGAGGGGGGTGATGGTATAAAGGGCAGGTGGAAAGATTTCTGTGGCTGAGCTGGTGGCTCTCCCTGAACCATTTCTGACAGCTAATTTCTAGCATTTCCTTGAAAACTCCTCTGATGTGATGCGTTCAGTGAAATGTCATTAAGGCAACGGGAACACAGCGGTAGGACGGTGAGACAGCACTAAGGGGAAAGGGCAGAGGCTCCCAGAAGCTCCCAGCCACGTATTTTGGACCCCCAATGTGCCTAAGGTTCTTGTGCTTACTCAGAGCTGGACGCTCCTGCCCCTCTCTGAACACACGGACTCGCACTCGGGGTGCCAACCTCCCTACTCGCGCTTCCACGCGGCTTTTCCTCAGCAACTTTTAGGCCTCGACTGGGGAGGGAGGGAGGGAAAAAGGGAAAGGGAAAAGAAGGGATGTGTTTGTGTTCGTGCAGTGGGAAGGGATAGAAGGAAGAGACGTGCGCTGCGGCGCGGTGCGGCGCCGGGATGATCTCAGGAGCTGCGGCTTGTGCAGAGAGATCCCAGGAGCGGGCACATGCCCTTGACACCAAATCACCCGGCGAGTAATAAAGGATTTCCTGCCTTCAGAGCCTGCTTGAGCCGGGGGTTTAGCCCAGGTTAGGCTGTGCAGCGCCCTGACAAGGTTACAGGGTCTGACAGGGTACTCGGCCGGGACTGGTGATGCTGGGAATGTGTAGATATCCCTGGATATAGATGTGTAGATAACCACGGCGTGCGCTCCTCGCCACCAGCACCTCGCCACAAACAAAAAGCGCTCTCTTCTCCTTGAAATTCACCTTGAACGCGGTGAGGTGGGGTGGGTTCGTCGGTCGGTTTGGGTGTTTTATTAGTAGTAGTAGTAGTATTGTTGTTGTTGTTGTTATTATTTTTCGGCGCACCCCCCCTTCCCTTTTCCCTGACAACTGTCAGCAGAGAGGCTGCAAAAAAAGCTGAGGAGCCACTGCAGGCTGCGCAGCGCTGGGAGCTGTCAGCCCCACGCCACTGCAGTGATGTCAGCCGCAGCCACAGCCACAGCCACTGCCACCCCCAGCCCCTGCACACACGCGAGTCGCAAGAAGAAGAATTCATAATTACAGTAGCGTAGCCATGAAACCAGCAGTGCTGGGGGTGAGGGAGGGGGGGGAGAGAAAAAGCGAAGCCTTGGCCAAAATTGGTACTTTCATTTTTTTTTTTTAATACCTTTTTTTTTTTTTTTTTTCTCTCTCCCTGCAAAGCTGCACCCAGCTCTGCAGCATCCTTTCTCCGCAGCGGGGTTTGGGGGGGCCAGGGCAGGGGGTTCCCCCCCGCAGCCCCCCCAAAGCGGGTGGAGGGTGCGGGGGGCTGCGGGGGGAGCTGGGCAGGGCTGGAGGCTCTTTCCCCGCGGGTCGCTCCTTGTTTTAAAAGGCAGCATTTCTGCGGACAACACCCGGAGCATCTCTGCGGGAGCGGGGCTGGGGGCGAGGGCTGCAGCCGCCTTGTTTGCGGCGCACGGAGTCAGCAGCTGGGATTTTTTTTTTTTTGGCTGAATAATCCTTTACGGGGAGGGGGTGTGCGGGAAAAAAAAGGGGGGGGGGGCTGGGGGAGGAGGGAGGGAAAGTGAATCAACATCACCGAAGGAGGACAGCGAGCAAGATTAGGGCTGGCTAATGATAAATGAGAAGGCGCCGCTGACAGCTCCGCGCTCCGCGCAGCGCCCGCCCGGCTGCTCCGCGCTCCCTCCGCACCCTCCGGCCGCTCGCTCCGTTCCGCCGCCGGCCTGGCTCCAGCCCCCCCTTCCCTTTTTTTTTCTATATATATATTTTATATATATATATATATATATATAATTTTCACACCCCTCCGCATAGCGCCGGGGGGTGGGGGCGGCACATCCCACCCCCTGCCTCCCCGAGCATCCTCCGCGGGATTACGCGCCCGGCCGCGCTCCGCACCGGCTGCAGGACGGAGGGACCACGGCGGGGCTGCCGCAGGGGGTATTTCCTTCGCTCCTCTTCTTGGGGGGGGCGGGTTTGGGTTGGGGTCGGGCCGGGAAACGGGGGGGGTTGGATAGACAGGACACCCCTCAGCACCCCACAGGGGAGGGGGGATGCAGTGGGGGCTGCGCTCCCACCCGCACCCCCCCCCCCCGGAGCCCTTTCTTCCCCCCCTGGAGGGCTGGGGCGGGGGGGGATGAAGGATGAAGGATGAAGCCAGGGCGGTTTATCCGTGGGCTCTGCCCGCCCCCCCCTCATCGTACCCGAGTGACCTTTCAAATCAAAGCCCGGCTCGTACCTACCAAGGTGCATTGGGCAGCAAGGGCTGGGGGGTGCTGGGGAGGGGGGGGTGATGCACCCGGGCTCTCCCCCTCCCTCTGCCTTTCCCCCTCCCTCCCTCCTCCCTCCTCCCTCCCTCGCTGCTCCCTCCCTCTCTCTCTCTCTCTCTGCTGCATTTTGCATGAGCTATCTAGGTCATTAGCATTTTAGCGTATGCAAGACTTGACAAAGCTGATGAGAAGCCAGATGGGCCCCTCTCCTCTTTTTTTTGCACCACTTGGGATCTGAGCGAAAGGATTGACTGCAGCAGGCGAACGGGGGAAGGTTTATTGCGCTCCTCCAGACCCCCCCGCTTATAGCAGCGCGGCGGGGCTCGGGGCAGGCGGCAGAGAGCGGGCAGCGTTGGGCAGAGACGGAGGGCAGGTAACGGGGCCCCCCCGCCGCCCCCCACCCCACAGCCCGGGGCTTCTTTCATTTCACAGAGGGTTTTTGTTTTTTTTCCGATGGAGGGGCTGGGGGGGGTGTTAGGTTGGGTTTTGTCCCCCCCCCCTCCCCCCCGCCCATGGGGAAGGGCGCGCCGAGCCTCCGCGGGGCGCGGAGAACAAAGGCTGGGCTCCGCGGGGTCCCTCTCCCCCCTCCCCTCCTTCCCCCCTCCCTTCTTTTTCTTTTCTTTTCCCATTTCCCCTTCTCCTTCTCTATATTTTCTTCCTCCCGAGGAAAGGCCCCTCTCTCCGTGTTCACAGCGGACCTTGATTTAAATGTCCATACAATTAAGGCACGCGGTGAATGCCAAGAACGAGGCTGACCAGCATCGAGGCCGGAGGCGGCTCCGCGGCTCTCCGCACCCGCGGAACCCCCCGCACCCCCTGACATCCCCCCCCTTATCCCCCCGAGCTCGGCCGCGGGGCGCGCAGGCAGCGCTGCGCACCGGCGCAGGTGGCACCGCAGCGCGGGGAGGGGGCGGAGAGGGATGCACGGGACGGGATGGGATGCGCTGGGATGCGCCGGGATGGGATCGGGGAGCACGGCAGCTTTTGGGGGGGGGCTCTCCGGGCTAAAGGAGAGAGGGTCCTTGCGAGCACAGGAGCCCGGGGTGTGAAATCCGGAGCTGTCACTCGGGGGTGCCCCGCGGGTGGGCCCCGGGGGGACGCGGCTGCTGCCCCCGGGGCTGCTCCGCTGCCGCCGCTTTGTGCTTTGCCTTTTCTCTCGCCTTTTCTCCGCAGAGCGATGGGGTTTTTCCCTGCTAAAAGCAAGGGCAGGTCTTGGGGTCACCGGGGCTCACGCTGCTCCCCCGGCGGAGGGGGGTGGAGAGGGATGCTGGGGCAAAGCCGCTTTTTTTTCTTTATTTTTTTAAAGCTTTATTATGATTTTTTTTTTCCGGTGGCTGTTTGTGTGTTTTTCCCCTCCGCCCTCCCTCTCCTTTTAATCCTTATAATTTAAATCAAAAGTGCCGGGGAGAAGAAGGGGGGGGGGGGGAGCGCTGTGTCTGCAGGGCGAGGCCGGGCGTAAATCTCTCGGAGGGATAAACATGTCATTTGTTCCCTTTGTATGGTAATGCTGTCCCCCCCCAGCTGCCCCCCCACCCCCCAGCAGCTGCCCCAGCCATACATCCTCCCTACAAAAGATCCCAATTACCCATCGGCTGCCTCATTATACTCCTTACACAGCCCCGGCGAGAGGCGTGTGTGTGCGAGGAGCCGAGGGGAGAGGGAGAAGAGGATGAAGGGAGGGGGGAGAAACAGCACCTGAATTATTCAGAAAATAAAATAAAATTCAAAAATCTGGAGGCAGCGGGAGGGAGGGATGCTGCGACCCCGCAGGGATGCTGCGACCCCGCGGCCTAACACGGAGCAGGTGCCCCCCAGAGCCTCCTGCAGCCCAGGGGCTGCTCCCCCCTCACCCCCCACCCCGACACCCCATTGGTCTATTTTCCCCCTCCTTTTTCACGCTTTTATTTTTATTTCGGGGTTTCTTTTCCCCCCTCCACCCTTGTAGCCATCGCCACCGCTCTTCCCTGCTCCCCGCTGGGTCCCTTCACCTCCTTTCCCTTCTCCCATCCCTCTCCTCCCTTCCCTTCTCTTTGCAGCTGGAGGCCGCCCCGCATCCCTTCATCCCGGCCCATCCCAGCGCTCCCAGCAGGTGCCTGGCACTGGGGAAGGACAGGCCTTACCGGAGGGGACAGTCCCCCACCCCTCAGGGCATCTGCAGAGCTGTCCCAAATTTTAGGGGGCTCTTGGTGACGGCGCGGGGGGTCCCATCTCTCTTTGCAGCTCCTCGCACAGAGCCTCACCTCTGGAATGGTGCCCTTGCGAACACTGGCAGCAGCTCGGGGTCCCTGGGACGCCTCTTTGCACCCTCCGAGGGGTTCTGCAGGTATTTCGGGACTTCCCTCCCTGGGCTCGCATCCCGGCCGGGTGCGGATGCCGCGAGGAGCCCTTCGGGTCGTGCCAATAAAGCTCTTTCCTTGCGGGTTCCTGCATCCTCTCCTTTGTTCGTGGAGGTTTCTCGCCCGTCTCTGTACGGCGGCGGAGGCAGGACCCCCCTGAAGGACCTGCACTCAGCACCGGGTTGGGGGATGAATGTTAAAAATCCTCCCCAAAATAAAAACCTCAGTCTTGCAATTCGGCAGCCCCCGGTCTCCTGCCCAACCCTGGGTGGGCACCGCCGCATCCTGGACCTCCGGGAGAGCCTGAACTGCCAGAGGGCTCCCGTGTAGTGAATAAAAGGGGGGAAAAGAAAGAGATTTGGGGTGCCCTCTCTTTGGGATTGCCCCATCCCGGCAGGCAGATCCCTGCCGTGCCGCACTGTGCTCCGAGCATCCCTCTGCGGCACGGCCGGCCCCACAGCACCCGGCCCTCACAAACAGGACGGATTTTCTTTTAAAGCTGCGGCATGGGAGAGGGAAACGAGACCTAAATAACCCCAAATAAATACACAACCAGTTTTCTGTCTTGCGAAATGGCCGGGGTGAGGAGACGCCATCACCGCGCATCCGAAGGCCTGGTACCCCCGGCGGGGCCCGGCTGCCTCCCCTGGGCTCGGCCCAGAGGGATGGAGAGGAGGGGGCAAGGAGGCTCTTATTAATACTAATCCCAAGAAATATTGCTGTGGCATGAATAAATCAGGCCGGGGGTTCCTCCAGGACCTTTGCCCCCTTGAGATGAGCTGCAGTGCGGCCCCTCCTCTTCGGGGTGGACACTTTGGGAAGGGAATTGGCGTGGGGAGGGGTGGACTGGGGGGGGGTGGACAGATGCGTTTGATTTTTTCGCTGAGGGGTGGAGGAGGAGGTGGCACGGTTTTATTCCAAGCACGTCAGCTCCCCCCCTCCCTCCCTGTCCCCTCCTTCCTGCCTCCACCCGCAGTCCGATGTAAACAGAACGGCAGGGACCGGCCAGGCTCCATCCCCACTTGTATTATGGGGGGAATTAAGCAGCTTTGATTAACACAGCAATGCCCCCGAATAACCTTCAGGTGTCTGGCCCTCAAGGTCGTGTGCTAGAAGGGGCTGGGGACAGGGACTCTGGGTCACCCATGCCGTGGGCAGAGGGAAGGGATGGATGGAGAGGATTCGTGGGGAGCAAAGATCCTTCCATCTGTGATTTTATGCCGTTTTTATTTCTCCCTGCCCACGCCCACCCCTGACCGATTCGCTCGCCACTGCAACGCTGGTTGGGCTGGAGATGCTCCGGCTCCGGCGGGGAGGTGGAATGGAAGATGTGGGAAATTCTTCTATTTCCCTCATTTCCCAGATCTCTGTCGAGTGCCAGCCCCTCTCTTCACCCAACCCCAAGAAGGATGATGGTCTCCACGTAGAAAGGTCTTTTGCTCCATATCCCCACAGCATCCAGCTCCTTTTATCCATATATTTTTATGCCGTGTACCTCCATGAACCACAAGCCAACACATCTCCTAGCAGCAGCAGTCAAAGTGGGCGTTTTATTGGGAAATCTAATCAGGTTTCGAGGGGAAAATCCTTTCTTGATGTCTCAGCTAAGCAACGAGCCCGATTAAATCGGTTAGAGTGTAAAAAGGGCCGAGAGTCCCATCTCCTTTTTCCTCCCTGCTCTTCCTGGACAGCGCTGTCATCTCCGCTCTCCGCCGTCTTCAAAGCCCAAACGAGCCTCAATGACACAGGACTCGCATGTCATTCCCCGGCATCCCCCCCCGCCCCGCCTCCCCCCAGCAACAGAGTCACAAATCATCTCAAACACTCTAAATTTAGCCTGGCAGTGCAGGGATTTCAGTGACATCACTGCTGGAAATTAAGGGGTCAAACCGGGAGGCTGAGCGCGGCACCCTGAGGAGCGGGGATGATGCTTCGCTGATCCTTCCACACACCGAGGCCACCCTTGTCTTCAGACATTTCAAAGCATCTCCTCAAAATGTATTTCTCCCAGCATCCAAAATGCCCAGAGTGGACCAGCCACTAGATTAATTCCCATCAGGAGCTGTGCTGAAAGGCCCGGATGGATCAGCACTGCGGAGATGCGCGGTGCTACCAGGAGAATCCAAAGGAGCAAAGCCAGTGAGCTTTGCCAGTGCAAAGAGTGGGAGAAAGGGGACTCACAGCTCACCCTGGAGCTGGAAGGTGGGTCCAGCACTGCCTGCATGGCTGGGAATGCCAGGGCGATGTTCCCATGGCACTTGCACTGTTGTGTGTGCTCACGGTCCCCAGTGGTGCTGTGGTTACGGGGCGGGGATGCTGCTGTGGCATCCCAGTGCCTGCAGTGATTCCTGCCTGCTCTGCTCTGCAGAGCCAAAGGAATCACTGCACATGGGGAAAAGGGAGTCAGGGCTGAGTCCCGAGGTGGGAATGGGGTTGCTGTGATGCACAAGGTCCGATATTCCAGAGGATGGAGAAAGAGGAGAGATTCCAATGGTTGCGCTGCAGTTGAAGGGGCAGATCCTGAGCTCCTCAACAAGATTGGATGGATTCATAAACTCACACAATCACAGGATGGTTTGGGCTGGAAAAGACCTGGAAGAGCATCTCATTCCAAGCCCCTGCCAGGGGCAGGGACACCTCCCACCATCCCAGGTGGCTCCAAGCCCCATCCAACCTGGCCTTGGGCACTGCCAGGGTTCCAGGGGCAGCCACAGCTGCTCTGGGCATACTGTGCCAGGGCCTCCCCACCCTCACAAGGAACAATTCTCTCCCAATATCCCATCCATCCCTGCCCTCTGGCAGTGGGAAGCCATTCCCTGTGTCCTGTCTCTCCATCCCTTGTGTCAAGTCTTCCTCTTGGAGCTCTTTAGCCTCTGGAAGGGATTCTAAGACCTTCATTTGTCCAGACTGAACAATAAATTACTGCTTGGGGGGCCTAACCACAGAAGCTGAGATAATACTTTTAGGGATCTGTTACTCACAGCACCTACATCCTTTAGTGGTCAGCGACCCATCACTTCCACTCTGGTTTTTTGGCAGCACAAAAAGGCTGGAAAATGCTGCCTCTGCCTTTTGAATTTCACGTTCCCCTTGCCTCAGTGGTGAGAAATGAAAAATAAAGCAACAAGCCAATGGCTCCTGCAGCATCAATTCCTCCTACAGGCACAAAATACGACGTGGTGTGGAAGAAGGAAGAGGTTGGGGACTAAAATCTGGTAGAAATCCCTCAGGCCACAGCAGCACACGCGGGTTTCTCTGCCGTCGATGCACACGGCAGCGATTCTACGAACGTTCGCTTATTTTCATGGAGATTTTGCCTTTTCAGACCAAGTGTTTCCGTGTGGCACCAGCTGTAGGGATGAGCTAATGCAAACCTCAGTCATTTCCCTGCTCACCTGGGCCTTCCTCTGCATCTCATCCAGGGAGAGACAAAAATGATGCGTGCGCGTGTGTAATTTCCAATGTCAATGCGTTCAGCCAGGAGTTGGAATCATAAAAGTTATTTCATTTATTACAATCATCCATAAAGCCTCTTAGAGCTGCAGACTTGGAATAGGCAATTATACCATAGGTTAATAACACGCGACGATTTGACTGACAACTGGAATTAGATTTAAACATGGCAGAGTGGCAGCTAAAGGCACTTTATTAAAACTGTGGCTGGGGATTTGTTCAAAATACCAGTAGCATACCTTTCCTGGTAAAATATTTATAGGTAGCACCATATTGTGGCCCGTTATATTGCATTTTCCTCTCCTTTCCCTCACCACTCTGAGCTCTGCTGCGCGGCGAGGAATTTCTCTTGGTCAGATTTTCCTGGGGAGAAGGGAAATGCCTGGGGTTGTTTCACACGGGGTGATGTGATGGGATGTGATTTGCAGTGGGAAAGGCCCTAGAGCAGTGATTAACTCTAGACCTAGGAGGGACCTGGATTTACCTCTCCATCCTCTCTCCTCATCACTCCCCAGTGCAGCATCCTCTTAAGGCTGCCCTCGTTAGCCGAGAGTTAACGATCCCAACAGCCCAGACAAAACCGGGGTCAGTGACTGACACAGTCAATAACATAAATATTCTTTGATTCTGTTGATACTGGGAGTTTTTCCTGCTCCCAGGGGAGGTCCTCCTTGTGAGATTAGTTTAGTGTGGGATGGATTTCCTGGAACCAGGGTGGAGTCCCTGCTCCTGCGAGGTTTGAATACCAAGTTAGAGAAATGTGTGACAGGAATGACAGGAGAAAACACTTGATCCTGCCTTGGGACAAGGGGATGGGTTAGAGCCCAGTATTTCTCACCATTCTTGGAAAAAAACACTAAATTGCTTTAAAATAATAATAGCTAAGGACCAGCTGGGGCTGGGCCAAGTGAGATCCAAAGGTCTTCTTCCATCCTAACATCAGTCCATCAGTCCAGCTAAACTGGAAATGAGGATTAAAATCCCAAAGGCTCTTTGTGTGCCACTTCCTTCACTGACAGCCAATGGAAAAGAGAGGTGACACCTGAAATGCCCTTAAAATCAACTCCCAATTCCCATCTCTTTCTTCCTTGCCTCATTTGTGTGTTGTGAAAAATCTCTATATCATAAGAGCTGCCTTGTGACCATCCATGGGCCAGGGGTTAAAATTCAGGAGCATTGTAGGGGAATTAAGGATTTCACTTTAAAATTAGCAAGGCCAGGATCAGCAGACAAGAAAGGTAAATGCAGTGTCTGGAGAGGGAGAACTGACAGTTTTGAACTCACTGAAGGATGGTACAAGTAGATCTCCAAGCTGGTGGCCAAATCCAGCAAGGTACAAGGAGGATTATGCGCGAATTTAAGAGAGGGAAAACTTCCCAGGCAGCACATCACTGGCAGAACAGAGTGTACACTCCAGACCTCCAGGTTCCCATTCTTGTGCAACAAAACCTAACAGCTCAAAATCAGAGTTTAATGCAAAATATTTACTTTAGTTTCAGGGAAGGGGAAGCGGGAGATGCACTCAGCTGAAAAAGGAGTTTGAATCCACCATTCCATCATCATTCCCTGCCTGGCTCCAGCATATTCCAGACCAGGAGCCATCCTCTGGCTGAACATGTCCCAACTCCTTGCAGGGGGCTGGACTAGGTGACCTTTAAAGATCCCTTCCAACCCAAAGTATTCCATGATTCTATGATCTGTGGGCTCCCCAGTGGTCCCTGGTCCTCAGGATAAGGAATTGGCTCCAGCAAAGCTCTAACTCCAGATTTTGATCCTACAGACCTCTCCCGCCAACCTGGCATCCCAGCTCCATATTTCAAGCCTCTTATTACCCAACAATTAAAATAAAATGAAGCCTGAGAGCACCAGCTATAAAAAGATCATCCTGGTGCTCCTCATGCATTAAATACGAAGGCTCAGATCCTCCCTGTGATGCCACGGCAGGGGAGCAGCTCCCTGGGCTGGGATTACCTGGTCCTGGTGCCCTGACCTTTCCCCAAAGAGCAGCCTGTGGAGCAGGGTCAGCAATGCCCCTGGCAGAGGTGGCACCAGCCCCACACACAAACACAATTCCCAGCGGTTTTTTCCAGCAAATTTGGAGGAGAAAGTGCCAGGAGGTGAAATACCCAGATGCATGTGAGGGGAGACAACTCAATCCCAGGGCAACCCCCTCTGTTAAAATGCCCAGGGGAGAACAGACCTCCCGTTTTTAATTTTTAAAAAAAATTTTAATGTCCTGTAAGATTTATAACCCTTCTTGTCAGGTTCTCCCTCATATCACTGATAAAACTCATCCTGGCATGACATGAGCCCAGGATCAGCTTTTAAAAAGTGGCAGAGAAAATTTTTGGGATTTAAAGCGAACATCCAATCCTTGGCTGCAGCCCAGCCCAAATTCAGGGGGTGTCCCAGTGTTTCCAGACATGGAAAGGGGGTTCATGTGTGAAACCCACAAGGGACCAGCTCAAATGAGCCCAGCCAACCTTTGCCCTCTCACCTCAGTCCCTGCTGCATTGGGTGTAGGTGATTTGTCACCCTCTCAAAAAGATCCTTGTGTCACCAGCTCGTGTAATTTTACCATTTTGTGAAGGTATAAATATCTGTAGGAATACATATCCACACATATGTATGTTGTTTTCCCTAAAACCCTGGGCCCTGAAGGCAAAACTCAGCTCTTAAAAACCTCAGTGTGCAAAAGCTTTGAGGGATGAGCTGAGTTTAATCGAGCAGCTAAAAAAAAAACCAAAAAAAAAACCAAAAACCCAAACCAGAAGGCAAACCCAAACCCAAAGTACATTAGAAAGAGCACTAAAAATACAGTCAAGAAATTGGAAGCAATTTTGTGATCCGGGGGTTTCTTGCTGGGTTTTCTGGGAGTTTGGGGTTGGAGATAATGGCAGTGGGAGTGGAGGGTGGCATAGTTTTATTTCAGGATCAATATCAGGGTGGAGCAAATGGTGTATTTATCTGCGAGGCTGAGAAGATCTAATTGTGCCCTGTTTTGCACTAATGCAGCTCTGTGGCACCACCAGAGAGTCCCAGAGTACCCAAAATGTGTTTGTTTTCTAGTCCACCCCCTGGTTTTTGTCATGCATCCTGTCCATCCTGGTCTCACCTCAGCAGTTTTATGGGTTATTTCGAGGATGCCCAGACCTCTGCTCCATCCCTCCTTTAACACCTCAGGGTAAAAAAGGCACCCACATCATCCTGTAGGAGTTCCCACTAGGAAATAAGGGTTTTATGGATGATTTTAATTGGGAGGAGGCTTCAAGGACATACCCAGAGATATCCAGGAGCAGAAATTGCACACAGAGATGAGATTCCCAGGGAGACCCAGCCCAGCCCCGTGGACATGAAACCACAATTGTCATCTGTGATGAACAACAGAGAGGGGAACGTACAGGAAACAGCAATTAAACCATTAAAGTCTTGGGCAGCTTCCCAGTGACCAGCAGCCTTTAGATATATAAATATCTCACATGGCATAAAAGGAGCTGTTCTCTACCCATTATGTCCCCAGTGACCTTCGAGAGGGACAAGGGGGTTGGGATTGTCACTTTGAACTGGCATTTTCTACTCCAGCTGAGCAGTGACACATCCCTTGGGACAGGGATCTCCTACTCCCCTATAGCCCTGCTTGGAAATCCCAGCTGAAAGTTGAAATCCAGTCGAGGTCTCAGCTGAAATTATCCCAATTACTGCCCAGCTCTGCTTCCTATAAACCCCTGGCTGTGATGTAGGGAAATAACTGAGCTGGAAGGTGGCAAATGTGCTGCTGTTACCACATTTCAGTGTTAAAATAGAGGTTTCCCTATTTAATGCGAATGTTTTGTGCTCATGTTTTGTATCACACCTTGAGGGGTCAGCCCCAGACCAGAGGGAGTTTCTGGGCTCCAAACCCTCGTGACTCCAGTTTACTTTAATAGTCCAGCTGAGCGAAATGCAAAATATCTCAATGAGCACTGAAAATTTTGGTATGAAGTCAGTAATGAACAAATGGTTGTCCTTTAATTAGCCAAAGGAACAGCCCTGAGACTGAGATTGGAACCAAGATAACCCAGGGAAAATCCATGATCATAAGAGATAGCACCAACCTGAGTTTTCAACAGTCAGAAATCATTCTTGGCATGTGCTGCTTGTTGGGAGAAGAGTTTTGGGGACGAATATCAAGACTGATCGCTCCATTCAGTCTGGATGGGTTTTATTAACACCACCAACAGCAGATTTAGTGATGTCTACATTAAAATAATCGCCCTGGGTTTTCAAAGCCATCCCTGCTTTGACAGGGCCGGGTCTGTGGCTCTCAGATGATGCCTCACACACCTCTGGGTATTCACCCTGGGGAGGCTCAGATGTGCTGCTCTGGTGGTCCCCAAGCAGGAAATGCTCCCCTGCACCCCCATTTTCCCACTGCTGGTGCCAGGTGTGGTGGTTTAACCCCGAGAAGGGCTGCGGGGTCATTCCTGCGGGCTGAGCTCCACGGGGATGGAGAGGTGGAGATGTTGGTGGGAGTCCTGCAGCTCCTTTCCCTTCCCACCAAGGCGTGGAGGCTTCCCCTGCAATTCCTGCAGCTGCACGGAGTGATGCTGCAGCAGAGAGCGCCTGCAGGATGATGAAACGCAGAGGGGCCGTAATGAGATTTCAGATAAAGCCAGCTTTTCCCCTGGCATGTCTGGTCTGGATAAATCCAAACCTTTGGCAAAGCAAAACCGCCGGGAAGCAGAAGCGCCCTTGACCTGACGCGGCTTTTTCCCGTTCCCACCCCTCCCTGCGGAGCGGGACAGCAAATCCTGCATGGCAAACAGCTCGTCCCCATGGAGGAGCAGCAGGAATTGGCATCAGAGCGGCCAAAACCCCACACGGCACAGCCAGGGCACGGCACAAGCGGGGGATCCATCCCGCAGGAAGCAGCGGCCTCGGGCACAGGATCGGATTTTGGCACCGCTGGCCATTCCTGAGCGCGCAGCGCATCCCTCAACATCCCAACATTCCAGAGCAGCAGCCGCTAGAGGGGGGCTCGGCACCGGGAGAGGCACTCGGAAAATCCCTGCAGCCTTCGGAGAGGAGGAACAACTCGAAACTCGGCGTGGAGGAAGGCGGGAGGCTTTTGGGGAAGGATGGATGCAAGGCATGCGCGAAGGAAACCACACCAAAAATTCCTGTATGGCTTCCCAAAGTGCTGGCTCCGAGAAATCCATCCGCTTGTTAAATATTCCTGCAAATCTTTGTGGAATGAGGCTGGAAGGAGGCAGTAGTGGGGGAAAAAACTCCCAAATATTTTCCAGTCAGAGAAACACAGCAACAATTCACCAGTTTTAAAGAAAAGCTGCCATAAATATCGGTGACTTCATCCCTGTAGCCAAAGCTTTTTACTTTTCATGGGAAAACGAGCCTTGGCAATGAAGAGTTGCCAGGTTTAGGATGCTAAAACTGCACAGATATCCAACACCTCGGTCACTCCTGAGGTCTCTCTGCCCCTGGAGGGTTTTTGGGGAGCCAGGCAAGCTCCTCCTCTGTCCAACTCCCACCCTGCCTGACCTTTCCCACCCCTTCCTACGGCTTATAAGGAAAATGGGGACAAACTTTTTATTAGAGTTTATTGCTACAGGACAAGGGGTGCTGGTTTTAAAGTAAAAAACAGGTGATTTAGACCAGATATTAGGAAGAATTGTTGATTATGAGGGTGGTGAGGCACTGATAGAGGTTTCCCAGAGAGGCAGTAGATCCCCATCCCCATAAACATTCAAGGCCAGGTCAGATGGGACTTGGAGCAACCTGATCTACCTGAAGATGTCCCTGTCCACTGCAGGACTAGATGAGCTTTAAAGCCTCCTTCCAACCTAAACCATTCCACAGCTCCATGATCACACACCTAGGGGCCAGGGCTGGACCTACAAATACCCCATTTTACTCCTGCTGGTGGAAACCCTCACCAACCTAAATGTGAGCCAACACAGAGATTCTTCCCAGAAATACCAGCTCTGTCCATATCCCAGCTGGTTTTTGCTGCAAAGCTGAGCAGCAGCTGTTGGCTGGGAGGGGAAGGATGGGGTATTCCCAAGTGGAATCATTGCTGCTGGGCAAAATGGTACCCGGGCCATGGTGTCCTGGTGCTGGAGGTGCTGCTGGATGGATGGAGGTTGGAGCTGGGAGAAGGGAAGAGCCACTGCTGCTGATGTCTGTGGGGTTGCACGTGGAATTCCTCCAGAGCATCTGGGACCTTGCTCCCAAAAGGTTCCTGATACTGATTGTGGAGGCACAGAGTCATCAAGGTTGGAAAAGCCCTCCAAGATCATCAAATCAAATTATTCCCCCAGCACTGCCCTGTTCCCCTTTAAACCACATCCCCAAGAGTCCCATCCACACCTTTTGAACACTTCCAGGGATGGTGTTTCCATCACAGCAGCCCAAGCTCTGGCACCCACACGTCATGAGGGTGCAATCCAAGGTCAGACATGAAATTGGGTCCTGGGACATCCCAGGGAAATGCAGCCCCTGCTGGAGGGGTCACGGTTGGGAAGGACAGCTGGCAGCACCTGGATAAACGAGCCCACCTGGAGAGGGGATCTTCAAAAATCACTCCTAGTCTGTACAGCTTTGCTGGGCGACGTTACAGTTTTGCCAATACAAATCTGAATTTCCTGAAGTTATCCCTACAGAGCTCTGCTGCTGTAACCTGCAAGGACACAGGCAGGGAAAACTTTCCACACAGCCTGAGCAGTTTGAAACAGGGATGTCTCCATGCCCAGGGGAATGTCAGCCAGGGATGTTGCCTGCTCCCCCAAGGTCTGGGTTTTTCCAGTTTTGTTTCAGCACTGAAAATCCTCCTCCTTTTTCTCCCCCATGTAGAAGGTGTCTCTCTCTTTCCCATGGAAAATGTGGAATCACACATTTCTGATCTTCCAGGATCAGATCCATGCACCTTGTTCCCTGCTCTTGGAGACAGGATTCTGGGCTGGATGGACTCCAAGATATCCATTCTTGGGATGTAAAGAATTCCTCATTGGATGAGGAGCAACTTCCCTAAGGGTACTGCCCTTTTTATGTCTATTTTAACACCATATCTACATTATTCTGAGGCTGCAAAGGCTTTAAGCCATGCAGTCCCCTCAGAGTAAACATTTTAATTTTATGTGAATCTCTAGCATTAATGTTTCTAATCCAGAATTAACATCATAAGCAAATAAATCTATGCCACTTCAGTCTACAGATTTCTTAAAATATGTTTAGCTCTACACACCAACCCTTTGTCTGCTGTTTTTCTCTGTTATGATTTTCAGATTTCTCCTGAAGAGCACAGGAATACCCTTCTCTCCATCCCTTCCCTTCCCAGTGTTTTGCAGATTCCCTGACAATCATTTGATACCCTGTTCTCCTGACTGCTGTCATCAGACTTTTTCTGTCCCTCACCAAATTATTTTGGCAACTGGTGGCAAATTATTTCTGAGAGAATTATTTCTTTGCATTACAATACCTATGAAGACACAGTTGTTTGGAGTACAGCTGCAAAAACGGTACAATTTTAAGTGATTCAGTATTATATGATTTAAGTATCACACCACCTCTCTTGCCTTGTGCCTCTGCTCAGGGATGGGGTTTGGGTGGGAATGATTTTAAGCTGCAGGATAATGTCCCTGTGCATTTCAACTGCTCTGGTGAACAATAATTCTTATGGGAAAATTTGTTTTCCTTTCCATCAAACCACCACAGGAATACTTTTATTTTATAGGACCAAAATCTTGCTGTTTGGTGGAGCTCTTCTCTACTAAAGTTTTCTGTCCTAAATTTTTATTTTGGGGCATTTTTTCGTTTCAAAATTTTGCCTTTCCTTTGCTGTTTCTATAATTCCATGTAGGACTGCTCTTCATTTGTATTTTTGTACTTTCTGAATTCCTGCTCCCTGAACATCCTCTCCATCAGTGCAACAGACAGATTTTCATCCTTTGAACAGAAACACCATCGCCTGAGATAATTCCCAGTTTATCTTTTTGAGTTTCTCTTTACGTCAGGCACAAAACCACCAACACTGGGAAGGATTTCTCCCCCATGCAGGCTGAAATTTTCCCCTGTTTAATGGGATGTTTTCCTTGGCCAAGCTCCCACTGCAGTTTCAAGTAAAAGTCAATGTATACCTCAGTAATTTCTATTCTTGAGCATCTTATATTCTGTATTCTCCAAATTCTCACTTCTCGTTTTAAGGGATCTCCTACCAACCTTTAGCTGAGGTTTTCAGCTCCAAGTCCCACTTCAGCCTCAGATTCCTTTAGCCCTCCAAACCTGCACAACATTTTCCCAGTCCCAAATTTCTTTTTGGGAACCAAATTTCTGACATAGAGCCAGCACGTGGATAGTGCCACTAATTCCTTCTTTCTGGAAGAACTTCTTGTCAGGAAGAACTTCTCTGCAGGAACAATTTCTCCATGGAAAGGGTGGTCAGGCACTGGAACTACCCAGGGAAGTTTGGAGTGCCCATCCCTGGAGGTGCCCAAGGAAGGTCTGGATATGTGGCACTCAGAGCTCTGGGCTGGTGACAAAGTGGGGGGATTTGTCACAGGTTGCTTGTCTTGGAGGTCTTTCCCAACCTAAACGACTCTGGAATTCTGTAAAGAATAGCAGAGATGGTGATAAAACCACGAGTCAAAAGAACTCCTCAGAAAGAGCAATCAAACCTTTTATTGGAGAAAAGCAACAAGAAACCCCCTGAGATGCCAGGGGGATGAACTGTGGGGGCTCTCAGAGCTCAGACAAACTCCAGGGTTTCCCTGGATGCACAGGCATGGATCAAAATGTTGGTTATAGGCTGGAGAAGGATCTGTGACTAAAGACATGCCTGGGAGCTTCTGTGCTGAGAAAAGCTTTGAAGGGGGTTTGGGCAGGGATGAAAAAGCCTCCCCAGTGCTTTTATTCAGCTGCTCATCCAGAGAGAAGCTCCCAACAAAAGCCCAGAGCTTGTTTAATGGTTTAACATCCCCGTGCATCCTTGGGAAGCATCTGACACACTGTTTCTGTACAAAAAACCACAGCAGCACTGTACAGATGACTTATTTGGTTTCCCAGTGGGTGTGTAAGTAAATTAGCAAAAAATAAATGTCACGCGGCAATGACTTACTCCGTTTCTAAAGGCTCTGTTTTCCCTCTATATTTTTGTTTGCTCAACAAATTCTTAATTGAATTCTGCTTTCTGGCATTCGAGCTGATGTGATGACACGAGATAAAGTTGTTTAGAATTCCGATCTTCCACGATTTCTCACTGTGGCAAGATAAGAGCAGTCAGGCCCTGCCTTCCCCTGGCTGTGTGTGGCTGGAGCTCCAGCCAAGCAGGAGCTCTCAGTGTTCCAAAATCCCTCCTGCTCTCAGAGGTTTGTCACTGCTTCGAGAGGATCACACACGAAAAATAATGTGTGGGCTCCCCCTTCTGCCTGAGAACATCAGTGCCTGGAAAAGAATCGGGATGATGGAATGGTTTGGGTTGGAAGGGACATTAAATTTATCTCAATCCAACCCCGACCCCTCCCACTATCCCAGGTTGCTCCAAGCCCTGTCCAGCCTGGCCTTGGACACTGCCAGGGATCCAGAGGCACCCACAGCTGCTCTGGGAATTCTATTCCAGGATCTTCCCACCCTCCCAGCCAAGAATTCCTTCCCAATATCCCATCTAACCCTGCCCTCTGGCAGTGGGAAGCCATAAACGACGGCCCAGGAGGAGTTTCTGAAGCACCAAGTTCCTGTAAAATACACCAGGAGGGGCACTGAGCATCTCTGAGCAGCTGGAACAACCTGTTCCCAGAGCCACACACCTCCCTGATCACCATCCTGGTGCAGGCAAGGCAGGAGAAAAGTGTAAAAGTTCTGTAACTCCTGCATGTCTCTCCCTTGGTAGGGGAGGCCAGTTTTTTAAAGTCCTCTTTAGTAAAAAAATGAACTGGACTCTGAGTTGATCTCTTTCTCTGGTTGTTTATTCTTTTCTTATCAACAATTTCTGCACACCTAGCTTGAAGGAGAAAGGACAACAAAGACCCCAAAAGCAAAAATCCCCAAACACTCAGATTCAAGGTTCTCTTAAAGATAATTCACCCAATTATCACCCAAAATGTACATTATTTCTATTCTTCTACCAATAACTAACTAAACTTCTATTCACATAACACTGCACTGTGGTAAATCCCAACCAATCATTTAGTGACCCAAAACACTGTAGAATATGGAATAGATGAAGAAAGAAAAAGCTTAAAAACCACAAGGATCCTCCATCTTGTCTTCATCTCCTTACCATTCTAACAAACCCAAAATCTACATTTCTCACCCTGTGATAAATTATATATTATGCTACCATCTAATTTACATTCTTGAAAATTTTGTCTCATCCCAAAGGCTAGGAAGCCCTTTCTATGGACAAAGGTTAAAAGCAGGATTTGTCAGGGGGTTTTGATCCTTTAAAACATGCAGGGAAATATTCTCTGCGTTCCAGATTCCAACAGAAAAGCAGCTCCACTGATTCCTGGGATGGTTGGAAAGACAGCAATGAGGATCAGTGCTGATCTACAATCTAAAACATGGAAAAGGTTGTTTGGAGTTGTCAAACTATAAATTAGACCCTCTAAGCCTCCCTGTGCCCCAGAGAGAGACCAACACCAGCAAAAAAGGTGATTTAGCCCACGTATCTTTGATACTTATTCTAGAAAAGCAAAATTGACTTCCAGGTTCTTTTTTCCTTCTCTTTCCCACTGCAAAGACAGGGGAGATGACTGATGGGATGGAACCAGAGAATCTTTAAGGCTGAAAAATATCATCAGTGAGGCCCAGCACCCTTAAACCACATCCTCAAGTGCCACATCCATGGAACACTGCCGGGGAAGTTGACTCCAACACTGCCTGGGCAGCCTGCTCCAGTGCTTTACAACCCTTTCTGTGGTTGGATCCTATATTTTTAGGAGCTGAAGTAGGACAGGAAGGTGCCTCCCTTTTCCTATCTAAGCCTTCAGCAAGCTGCAGCAGATCCCTGTAGAAAACTTGGAGTGGGAAGCAAACAATCTCATCTATCTAAAATACAATTTAGAGCATGAAGATTGAATGATCCGAAGGCTGGGGTTAAAACCAAAACTGATTCAAACTGGAGATAAAGCACTGACAGTTCTGGTTAGGGAAGGAATTGAAGATTTAGGGGAAAAAAATCAGTGTGTAAATTCATCATTTCTATAGAGCAGAGGGCTCAGAGACTTCAGTGGTCCCTCCTTGCTCTGGGAGATATCATTCAACCCAAATTCTGATTTCTGATAAATCTGGACATGCCCTGGCCAGCCTCAAACCCACCACTCCAGTATTTCTGGTTCTGCTGTGAATCAGTGTTTTCCTTTTGCAGGGTGATTTGTTTTGCTAATTCATGTGAATATTCCACTTGTAGGTGCCTATTTTAATCCAGGCACTGCCCTAAGGGATGTGCACACCATCACCCATGGACTCAGATGAGTTTTGGTTGGAACTCTAAGGGATGGGCCCTTCCTACACAACAGAGATGTCAAAAACTGGCCAAGAAAGGAATGTGCAAAACTGGAAATAAAAGACTTCCTGTGGAAGTCAGGGAAAAAAGTTCCCACTAACTCTTGGTGAGCAACACAGCTTTCCATCTTTTTTTTTTCATGCTGGTAATTCATGATTTGACCACAGAATAGCAGTGACTTGGAGCACATTCAGTGAAATCTTTAATGCTGCACGAGATCTCTGGGATAACTGGAGGCAGGGAAGGTTGGCTGCATCTGGCAAAGCCCTGAGCACATCATTCCCATGAGAGTCCCCAAACACAACATCTGGATCAGCCTTTGGCTGAGTCTTCCTGATGCTTCACATTTTGATGCTTTTATCTGGTTTTTCATTATTATCTCTTCACAAAGGAGAGGAAGAAACAGAGAAACTCGAAGGGCTGAGGTTCTGTGTTGAGGCTGAGCCAGGATTTCTGCGTGGCCTTGGGGCTGTGGATTTCTGAGCTAAAGATTCTGAAAATTCCCATTTTGCTCCATCTTCACCAGTGCCAATGCTTCGTGAAGGGAAAAGGGAGATGGAGGTGGAGAAGGGAATGGAAAAGAAGGAAAAGCCAAAAAGCAGCCAGACACAGAAGGACCTGAGGGACATTTTCATCCTGGAGCCACTTTCTCCAGATGCAATTTGTTGGTCCAATACTTAATGCTGAATATTGAGAGCTGTGTTGAAGCTGTGAAGCTGTTTGACAATGGAAAAGGGAGGTTTGAGTGTTTGACTTTGTCCAGAGAGGGGAACAGAGCTGGGGAAGGGGCTGGAGCACCAGGAGAGGCTGAGGGAGCTGGAAAGGGGCTCAGCCTGGAGAAAAGGAGGCTCAGGGGGGAACTTCTGGCCCTGCACAACTCCCTGACAGGAGGGGACAGCCAGGTGGGGTCAGGCTCTGCTCCAGGGAACAGGGACACGAGGAGAGGGAATGGCCTCAGGCTGTGCCAGGGGGGTTTAAATTTGAATATTTGGGAACAATTTCTCCCTGGCAATGCTGCCCAGGATAGTGGTGGGGTCCCCACCCCTGGGGGACTTTAAGGCCATGTGGATGTGGCACTTGGGGACATGTGATGCTCACAATCACGTGGTTCTTTGCCATTTTGAAAACACAAAAACCTTCGTGACACAAAAATGATGCTCCTTTCTACTGCGTTCAAGAGAGAATTTCACTGTGGTGTTCCCACATTTTGAGAGACAATATTTCTACATTTTCTTAATTTTGCAGCCAGCCGTGAGTGAGGGACCAGAGCACCAAGATGTCCCCAGCTCCAAGTTTTCAATTAGAAGCAGCATCACCCAACTCCTAAATCCAGGGAAGCAGAGAACTGGAAGCAGAGCCAGCATCAAGATCCAAATACCAGAGCTGGGCTTTATCTTCCCAGGAAACCCAACTGGAATGCTCAGCCCTCAGCCTGGGCTGCCTCTCCTTGCACTTTGAGATATGGATGGGTGCCTTAGGGAACATGGAATATCACTGCTCTCCCACACAGAAAACATCACAGGAACTCGGATTTAGGAGCCAAACCATTGGTGAATTCCTTGGGCACATTTCCAGGGCAGCCCATGACACCAGCTCTGAGCAGGGCTCTGCCAGCTCTTGACATTTATTAAAGCCACAGCTCAGTGATTGATGTAATTGCCTGGACATTTCCATTTTCATGTTTAGTAATTCCAAATGGAAGTCCAAACAAAGCCCATTTTTTCATGAAAGATTTCACGACTAATTATCTCTTTTTTAGCAGTCTCCTTGAGGTATTCAAGCATTCACAGTGCACTTCAATAACCACTTAGTGAAGGTATTCAGGTTACATCCACAGTAGTAGTACAAAAATGCTGTGTCATTCCCTTTGTCCCACAATTTTTAGTGTATAATAAACAACATCTAGCAGGCACAAAGCAAAAAAGAGCTCCCAGGTATCCACTTCTCTCTGATAACTGCGCTAAAAACATGGTTAAAATAAATCCCACAGCTGAAATAAAGCCTGGACAAAGCTTGGGAAGGGCTGTGGCAGGATCAGTGGAAATCCTGTGCCCAAATTCAAGGTGCCAGGGCTCCATCTGTGCCTCCCTGCAGGATTTTGGGAGCCACGGGAGGGGTGCCAGCATCACTTTGCTCTCCTCGTTTTCCTCCCAAAGGAGCTGGTCCCGGGGAATCCAGATCCCAGGGAATCTGTGCCAGCAGGTGATGGATGTTCCTTCTGCAGGGGGCAGAAATAACATACCTGTGCCAGCCCTTCCTTCAAAATCAGCAGGGAAAAAAAGGAGCAAACGAAGAGAGAAAAAGGGAACCTTGCAACCAGAGCTGAGTTTATTTTGCTCCAAAGCCACCGGGGGTCACTCTCGCCTGCGGAGTCAGAAAGGAATTTTCGGTGGCTGATAAAATCCCATTTCATCAATAAATCCTGCGGCTCCCACCGGTGACAGCATCACCCCCTCTTATGACAATTTCACGGGTTTCAGCATCGAATCACCCGCGCATTAAATCTGGGGAGATCCGGAGCTGCCCCTTCGGCCTGCGGTGCTATTTGCAAAAGGCATTGAATTATTTTTATTATTATTGGCGTAAATGCGGCTGGAAATTTTAGATCTGGGTTTAGATCGGGTGTCTGAGGGAAAGGGATGAGGAGAGGGAGTGGAGATGAGTGAAAAAGCCAAAAAATGTGGCTTTTCAGGGGCCTCCTCTGCAGCAAGAACACGATTCAGCAGATGAAGCTGTAACACATTCCAGCCTTTGAAGTCAGGGCAATTCAGTCTCACCGATCTCGTATCTCAGAATTACGAGAAGATAAAGGCTGCAAACATTACCCAAGTCCCTAAATATGCATTTTTCAGAGTATTGGTGACTGCCTTGTGTTGGAGGGGGTTTGCTTTTCTGGGAAAACAAATTTGCCTTACAGCAGCTAAACCCGCTCTCCTGCTAAATTTTGTATTTTTCGAGCTCTCTAGAGATTCTCTATTTCCTTCAAGGACAGAAAATCTATTTTATTTTCACACAGATGGAAACCAATGTGGAATCTTTGTCTGAGGAAAGAATCACTCCAATAAAATGCAACGTGACAGGTAAAACCAGTTGCTTTAGCACAGGCTGGATCAGCAAACTGAGCAGCTGATAAGGATAATAAAAATTTTTAGTCAACAAGAGGAGAAAATTCTCATTAGGGGCCTCATTCTACCAGCACATAAATTGCTGATATTACCCGGCCCTGTGCTGCTGCCAGAGGTAAAATTTGTGTTGAAATCCCACTATTAAAGCATGGCTACAAGGAATTTCCCTTCCATAAACAGGGCATGGATGGGATTTATGGAGATATCAGAGCCTGGGATTCCCTCTGAGTAATATAAGAATAAGCATCACGTCCTATAATGCCATAAAATTTATGGCCAGGACTTTGAACTTTGGAATGACTTTTAAAAAGTGGGAGATGTCTATAAAAAGTTTGTTTGGGGCTTTACTCTGTTATATTTTGCTGCAAGAAGATGTCAAGGCTTCGTTTATTTATCTGGGGATTCTGTTCACAGTGTGGGCAGGAGGTCACACACAAATACCTTTAAAAATCCATCTCAGGATCGCTGTAATTCAGAGTTATGTACGGCCTTGGAAACAATCAATCCTTCAAATTTACAAAGTTCCTATTAAAATAATAAAGCACAGAAAGTGCTTTGCAAAAATTGAGGCAAATTCCTGAACCTGCACATTTGCACCACGGGTTGCCTGAGAAACTTCAGCAATATCTCTGGAAATAAATAAGCAAATTTTTATAACAAGCAGAATTTTGAAACAACTGATTTGGAAAAATTGATTTGCTGCTTTATCCAGACTTTTTTTTTTTTTTTTTTACCCGTTCTTAATATTGGTTTTCCTTGGCACTTTCTTTCTCAATTAAGGTAGAAATAAATTCATAACAAACTTGTCTTCTGTTTTTGCCTGTTCCTCCAAATTTCTACTTCATTTACTCATTCCTACCTTCAGGCTGAAAACCAAGATAAACCAGAAGACAAAATCAGAGCAAAACTTGTTACCCCGAGGACCGGACAAAACAAAAATCTATTAAAAATATACACTAGCAACAGGTTTTATTTTTTTTTAAAACGCTTCACTGCATATTTTGTGCCGGAGATCTGATCCCTACAGGTGCTAAAGGGCTGCTGGATGCCCTGGACCCATCCCAGAGCTGCTGAGCTTTTTGCAAAAGCGATGAGAGCTTCAAAGTTTGACTAAACTCTGGTAAGATCCCCTGGTTTGGTTCCCCAAAGCCTGAATGATTTACGGGCACAAAGTAGGTCTACAGCGAATCCATAATAATAACAATAATTCAATTGATGCCTCTCTTCCGACGCGCGGCCGCACAAATGGAAAAGTGGATTTAAAACGCACTTGATTTGTTGCTTCTTGTGGTTTGGATGAAGGGACACCCAAAGGACCGTCGTGTTTTCTGCCTTGCCCGGAGATAAAATTCTTTCTAGATGATCTGAGAGCCCAAACATTCGTACCTCCATCAAGATAAAAGCAAAATCTTCTTCCCTGGCAGGCTGGTGATAACGCACAGGACGTGGAACCACGTATTTCTAAACAAAAGTAATCAAATCTAATTGTTTAAAAAAAAAAATATGGGATGAAGGACCTGTTTTTTTTTCTCATCCACATCTCCGCAACCAGGTGGGCACAGCAACAACCGCGGCTCCTCAGCCTGATGAAAACAGCGCCGCATTCAGAAACTCCATAAATGAATGGGAGGGACGAGCAGTGCCTCCCCCCCAACCCCCCCCAAGGATGTTTTGTTAATTAAATTAGCATCTAAATAGCCGGAGCTAATCTGGGAAGTCAGCCCCTCATTACAGTAACTAGGAAGGGGGGAAAGAGCTGGAGACAATTCCCTACAAGACGGGGTTAAGTCGGCGTTTCACAAACTATTCGCCCGGCCTGTCCCTCCCAAGTGAAAGCTGCCACCCCCTCCTCTTTCCTCCCCGGCATAATTAGCGTGTTCCAGGGCTGTGAATGGAAACAATATCCTCCCTCCAAGCTGTTCCCCTCCAGGGAGATGCTTCCCACAGATCGCCGAGCCCCGAGCCAGGGAAAGGGCTTGCGGAGGAATTCACAGCGGGGTAATTGCACCGAGGCAAGGCTTGTGCCAGCGCTGCACCGCTGTAATTCAGCGCAGGAGGCAGGAGGAAGCACAAAGGGAATGTCCAGAGGCAGGACTTGCAGAGGGCCATGAGAATTTTGTTGCTCCCGAGCATCTTCCCGGAGCGCCCGTCAAAATTGGGATGGGCCGCTGGACTCCAAGGGTGTCTCTGTCTTGGAGGAACTTTGCAGAAAGTAGCGATGGTTATGTGTAATTCTGGTTTCTCCTTGGCTATTAGAAGTGATGGAAGGTTGAAAGAGTGAGTTTTTTTCAGATTTTGAAAGGAATTCTTCATTCCGGGCGGAAAACCGGAGAGAAGCTTGCAGGAACTGTGCGATTGCACTTGAATTAAAGAAATGTGAACATTGATCTAATATCAATGGACAAAGACTCTCTAACACTTTGGAGTTAGTGTGTGTTTATTTGGCTGGTAGTGCGTGAGATATTTCCCTAATGCACACTGCAAAGTTTCATAGGTGATTACAAAGCTTTTATGTACAAAAATCTTGAATATACAAAATACAAATGCATATTTATACTTTTGACATTTCCCCCTTTTTGCTTCGTATGCTAATTGGCAAGGAGGCTATTAAGCATATGTGGTTTGTTTTTTGAAATGAGTTGGGGTCTTTTTTATGAGGAATCAATTAAAATGATGAAGTAAACTAAGTTTTC
>JAWWMU010000153.1:110326388-110340138 GCA_035048155.1 Cinnycerthia olivascens
AGCTTGTATTTCTTTTTTTTTTTTTTTTTTTTTTTTTTAGCTAACATAACATCTATTCTAACTGTAATCTTAACTTTTCTAAAATTCTTAATTCCTCAAAATTAACATCTCACACTTAAAACGCACCGGCACCTCTTTGGAACAAATGAAAACGTAGTGTGTGATCCTTCCCTTAAAAGATTTGCTGTTTAATTTTACCTAAAGCAGGGATGACCGATACAGGAGAGGAGATCCAGGAGGAAGGGCTGGCTTTGGGTGGCACCTGCCATCCCCAGCAGTGCTGCACATCTGGCTTCATCTCATTTCCCTAAATCAAATTCCAGGTGACTCAGCCCGAGGCAAAAGAGGCAAAACCCACCCACCCTCCACTCTGCTGCTCGTGGTGCTCCGCTGGAACGTGGGGATTAAATTGATCTCCTCGGCCAAAGCACTCGGTTTCAGAAAACCTCGGTGCGGTTTTGTCGAGGCCCCAGCTGGAAAATACCACGAGAAGTTCAAAGCCGGGTTTCCTCCTGTAATTGGATCCTCAAGTTCACAAGTGCAAGGACCAACTGTGCAGGCTCAGAGTGGGGCGTCCCCTCTCCTTCTCTCGGGGCTCCCCAGACGATGTTTTCCCCTGCTGCAAATAAAAACTTAATTTTTTGCTTCAAGCTTTCACAATTCTGCTTGCCTTGACCTGTTATTTAATTTTTTTTTTTTTTATTTTTTTTTTTTTGTAGCTTCAAGACATCTTCCCAGCCCTCATGCTCACTTAGGATGCTCTTAGGAACATGGACATTAATCCCAGTATGACTCAAATGCCAACTTAATATTCGTTTTCTCTGTGCTTTGACAAGATATTCTTCAGGTCAGACAGGCATGAAATGATAAATATTGAGTGCAGCTTTTCTGGGCAAAAAGTGCCACCTGCTAAAATCTTATCTCGAACCCACTTGGAAATGTGTTATTTATTTATTTCTGTCACAAAACCTCGTTCAGTGTTGGAAAGCCAAAGAATTACAACTGTGAATTTGGGTTTTTTTTCTGCTGAAATCTGCCCTTTCAAAACAACATTCAGAGAATCCTTGTTTTGAACTAAAATAGCAGCTGCAAGGGTTTTCAACCACGACCATTTAAATGAGGTTTGGGGTTTTTTTGCATCTTTGCATTCCAGTTTCGTTCTCAGTCTTTGCAATAGGTGGCTGTGGTTGGGCAGTTGAGGGGTCTAGTGAGGATAAATTGTGATACTGTTCAGGCTGTGTCAGATTATTCCTGCTGAGATTTTTACCGAGCTGCCTTTGCTGAAGGAATGATACTGGACCCATCAGGGGTGGCTCTGTGAAACCAGACCCAGACATGACTCGGACCCATGGTCTGTAATTTGGGTTATGGCTCTTGGTGGCTCTTTGGGATCCTCGGAACAGGAAAGACACAGAGATGATGGAGCCAGTCCAGAGGAGGCCATGGAGCTTCTCCAAGGGCTGGAGCCAGGCTGGGAGAGCTGGGGGTGCTCACCTGGAGAGGAGAAGGATCCAGGGAGAGCTCAGAGCCCCTTGCAGAGCCTAAAGGGGCTCCAGGAGAGCTGGAGAGGGACTGGGGACAAGGGATGGAGGGACAGGACACAGGGAATGGCTTTCCACTGCCAGAAGACAGGGATAGATGGGATATTGGGAAGGAATTCTTGGCTGGGATGATGGGGATGCCCTGGCACAGGGTGTCCAGAGCAGTTGTGGCTGCCCCTGGATCCCTGGAGGTGTCCAAGGCCAGGTTGGATGGGAATTGGGACGCCCTGGGATAGTGGAAGGTGTCCAGGTTGGACTGACACAAACTATTAATGTCCCCTCCAACCCAAACCATTCTGGATTTCTGTGATCTTTAATGTGACATGACTTATAAAGTGATTTCTAATGGACATGTTCCCCATGGAACACAGAGGTGTGTAAGTTCCAGTGGTGATGCTGTTGTCTGCCCAACATGAAACACCCCAGTGTTTCCCCAAAAGGAGGGGACTGAGATGTGATGGGGTTCCCTTACAGCCACCCACGGGTGGAGTGGCAGGGTCTGGGGTGACCCTGAGCTCCCTCCACTCTGTAAATTCCGTTTTGGCTGCACCCCCTCACGAATCCCTCTATTCTGAAGGACTCCATCCAAGCATGCAGTGTCTGGGTCCCTCACTTCAATATGGACATTGAGGGGCTGGAGAGTGTCCAGGGAAGGGAACGGAGCTGGGGAAGGGGCTGGAGCCCCAGGAGAGGCTGAGGGAGCTGGGAAAGGGGCTCAGGCTGGAGAAAAGGAGGCTCAGGGGGGAACTTGTGGCTCTGCACAACTCCTGACAGGAGGGGACAGCCAGGGGGGTTTGGATCGTGCTCCTTGGGAACAGGGACAGGAGAGGGAACAGCCTCAAGCTGTGCCAGGTTGGTCATTAGGAAGAATTTCTTCACAGAAAAACTGGTGCTCAGGAAGTTCCACCTGGAGATGAGGAAGAGCTGCTTTCCTGGGCAGTGACCGAGCACTGGAACAGGGTGACCAGAAAAAGTGTGGAGTTTCCCTCACTGGAGATATTCCCGGACTGTCTGGATGCAGCCCTGTGCCATATGCTATGGGATGACCCTGCTTGAGCAGAGGGGTTGGACCAGATGACCCCACTGTGGTCACTTTTAAATTGATCAATTCTGTGATTCTGTGCTTAGACATTGGATGGGGCTGTCCAGGAAGGTTTGGAGTCCCCATTCCTGGAGGTGTCCAAGGAACACCTGGACACGGCACTGGTGACAAGGTAGTGATGGACCACAGGCTGGACTCGATGATCCCGGGGGGGTCTTTTCCACACTAATTAATTCCGTGATTCCGCCAGCCTGCTTCGTTACTAGCTTGGGGGCAGCGGGAAGGACTACATCTCCCAGCGCGCACCGCGGCTGCCCGCCGGGAGCTGAGGGGCGTTGCGCCGCGCGATGCATGCCGGGAATTGTAGTCCGGCCTGTATTGGCCCGACCGCGGCGCCTCCCTCCCCGGCGCTCCTCCCCGCTCCGGCTCTCCCTGGGCAGACGGAAGCCGGGCAGGGACGAGGGAGCCGGGAAAGCTGGAGCGGCAGGATGGGGGACTCCAAAGTGAAGGTGGCGGTGCGTGTCCGCCCCATGAACCGGCGAGGTGAGACTCCCCCCCTTCTTCCTCAGCATCCCTCCCGGGAGCGGCGCGGGCCGGGGGCGCCGGTCTTTGGGGACAGACAGGTGTCCGTCTGTCGGGACAGGTGTGCCCCAGTGCGGGTGAATTACGCGTGTCCGATTAATGATTTATCAGGAATGAGCCCGCCCCGGCCGGGCATGGGCGGCCGTGCGGCCGCAGCCGCGCTGCGCTCGCCCCCCTCTCCCGATTTTCCTAAACCTTGCCTGGGTTTATTTGCTTTATTTTGCCCTTGCCCCGGGGTACAGCCCTCTGTCTTGCACCTGCTTTACAGCCCCTTCCTGCTGGGAGAGCGCTTCCTTCTTCCTGCTGTGCGGTTTTTGGGGGAAAATGCCTCTTTTTCTGCATTTTTGCCCTGTGTTAATTCACCCCGCAGCTCTCGGTGCTTGAGTGGGACGCTGTTAAACCAAATGACAGCGGCACAAGGACGAAAAACAAGCAAGAAAATACAGAAGAGGAAACGAGAATTGACAAGAGAATTTTTTTTTTCTTGGTGGTTGTTTTTGGGTTGTTGTTGGCTTTTTTTTTTTTCCCTTCAACGAAACTTGCCTAAGGGTTATGTTAATCAGACCGTGGTCTGGGCAGCTGTTTAAATGTTTATTACTCGTCTTAATTAGAAAAACTTGCTCTGGATGATGAGGAAGCGAGTATGAAAAGGCAGCTGCAGCCAAGGAATGGGAAGGTGAAGAAGGCAGAAATCCCAGAAAGTGTAGGGTGGCTTTTTTTTTTAAAATCCCACGTTCTCACCGGAGTATGCCAATAATTCCTTTTGGGGAAAGAGAATCCAGTGAAGTTAATTTAGAAAAAAGAGAGAGAGGGGAAGCCCTTTACTGTCTACATGATCCGACATACAATATCTTTTTAATTCCTTTCTATTAAAAAGAAAAAGGACTAAAGTATTGAATTATTTACAGTGATTCTGTGCCTGTAAAATGTCAGCAGGGGAATGTTCACTGGAGTTCACAAGAGCTCCTGAGTCCCACTTTCAGAACAAGAGACGGAGCTGATGTCTTTACACTCTGATGCTTTAAGGAAATTGAGGATATTTTGTCCAAAAGCTGCATTTTGTTCAAGTTCAAAACTGAGGAGGCTCCATCCTTACAGAGGATTGCCTGGTGGAGATGCAGTGGCAGCGTGGAGGGCTCGGTGGGAGCTGGGAGAGGAGCTGAAAGGTGGTGCCTGGTGTGGGTGACAGATTCGGGCTTTCCTCTTGCTCATGTCCCTTTCCTGACATAGATCATTTCCTTGGCTGTGCCCCAGGCGTCTCCTGACTGCTTGGTGTTCCTCACCCCGGGATTAGACAATAATTCAGGTTGGAAGGGACCTCTGGAGCGCGTCAGATGAGATGAGGTGGTAGCTCCGGGCTTGGATCAGTGACATTTGGAATCTCCCGGGGTGACTAATGCACCTCTCCCTCCCACAAATATCCCACAGCTGCCCTGAGTTTGTCCACACGCCCCTTTCCAGCCAGGAACTGTGGGGAAGCAGTGGGGGAAGTAAAGGAATCTGGAGGAAATCTAGATTGTATCTCGTTATTCTCTTTCATGGAATATCCTGAGTCGGAAGGGACTCAAAAGTCCAACTTCTGTTTGTCTTTTATTCTGTATAAACTTAAAAACGTTATGGAGAGGATGAGTCCTGTCAGGAGGCTCGTCCAGGAGTGAGGGACATTTGAGTTTCAGTCCTTGATGCTCATCAGAGAGAAGGGGGGCCTGAGCCCTCCACTCTTGGCAGTTTGCTACTATTAAATATTCTGTTATTTGAGAGTGATGCCTAAATCCATTTAAGTCAAGCCTAGAAGATGCATGCCTTTTTCTCCTCAAACAAAATGTCCTGGAAGTGTTTTTGGGTTTTGTTTTTTTTTTCCCCAGCAGATTATTTGGCACAGTCCAGATGTTTTTTTCAGGTCTAAACAACTGACACCTCCCTGTGGTATTTCTGATGCACCCTGAATTTTTAGAAACAAATAGTGATACCAAGGCTACAGATTTTCTTTCCTATTTAATGTAAAATTTAAGCATTTGTGCAACTGATTTTCTGAAGAGTCATCCATTTGTAAGGCTTCTGTGGCCTTGCTTGCTTTTTTTTTTTTTTTTGTTAAGCTTTGAGGCAAGAAGCAGCTTTCCTGGAAGCTCTTTCATCCACAGTTTGCTCTGAGCAGTATTTGTATGGAGTTCTGGGGCTTTTGGACCTGAAGCAAGTATTTGTTTTCTTCAGGATCACGAGTAATGTTCTTTCCTTCCCTCTGCACCGAAGGGCTTAACATTGTAAACCTGTCAGATGGCTGAGACTGGGCAAAATTAAGCTTTGAAATATTCTGGGTGTTTACTTGTGGTGGTGGTGGTTGTCTTTGGTGTTTTGAGTTATGAATTTCTTAAGGCGAGGGTTTATTAGGTTAATAAAAGTGGTGTGCTTAACTGTTTGGAGTTTTTACGGCTCATAAAAGTATAATGGGTTCCTTGCCTGCATGTGGAAGGGATTTGTGTATCAAATAATTGGTTATTTATAGCACTGCCATTTCGAGGTGTTTGGATTGAGGGTCCTGCCTCATTCTCATGCAGAGTGGTAATCCATAAACTCAGTTTATAGCACTAATTTTTAGTGAGGGGAAGCATTTCTAATTGTACTTGAGTTTGGGTTTGTTTGGGTTTTTTTTTTTGCATCCTAATTACTTTATTTTGGATCTTTCTTCAAATTAGGCCTCAATCCTACCAAGGCTGTGTGGAAGCTTTTTTAAAATGCTTTTATAAAAATGCTGCTGTGTCCACACGTTGGCAGTGCCACGTCTGAAGCTGGAGGCTCTCCTGGGTGGCAGCTGAGGCATCTTTTTACATCCCTGCTACTTTGCAAACTGGGATCTCGATTAACAGGCTTTTATGAATTAAAGAATTCAGTACTGCTTTGTTAGATAAGGCTCTTGGTCTTTTATTTTCTTGGCTCTGTAATTCACTAAAGTATTTCCTAGTGCGCTGCGTTATTCAAATGGGGGTTTGATAACAATCAGGAAGTTCTTTTGCTGTTTTATTTAAGAGTTGCAGTGGATTTCCTCTTATGAGTGTTATGTTTGACTTCTCTTAGCAGATATGCATCATATTTCAGGCAAATGCAAGTCTCAAGCCATACCATGAAGCAAAGCAAATGACAGCTGAAGGCTTTTTAATTAAGATTTTTCTGACTGAATGCTTTGTTTTCAGGTGATGTTTGGGTACAGGCAGTACATAAGTGTATTAAGTCATTGTGTTTCCTTGTGCTTTTGAATCAGCTCAGTCTTGTGTTAATTAATGCTGATAAAAATTGTTCTATTTTAAAAGAACGTGATTTATGCTCAAGGATATGGCCGTTGATGCTTAAGCCAGTCCAAACTGCTACATCTCACTTGGGTAAGTTAATTTTGAGCAAGAAAGGCAGGAGAGCAATTGCCTGTAATCTGGCAATGCTGCCAGATTAAACTGCTCTGGGACTGTAGTGTAAGACCTGCAGTTCCAGTTTAAATATCTGTATTAAACTGTTCTGGGACTGTAGTCTAAGATATGCAGCTCCAGTTTAAATACCTGGATCAAACTGTTCTAGGATTCTAGTGTAAGATGTGCAGCTCAGTTTAAATATCTGGATTAAACTGTTATAGAACTGTAGTATAACACCTGCAGCTCCAGTTTAAATATCTGGATTAAACTGTTCTAAAACTGTAGTATAAGATGTGCAGCTCCAGTTTAAATATATACAGATTATATAGATTAAACTATTCTAGAACTGTAGACTAAGATGTGCAACTCCAGTTTAAATATCTGGATGAAACTGATCTAGGATTGTGGTGTAAGACCTGCAGCTCATTTTAAATATCTGAATTAAACTGTTCTAAAACTGTAGTATAAGACCTGCAGCTCCAATTTAAATGCTTGGATTGCCTGTAAATACAGAGTCAGGTATCTGTTATGTTGATATCTGTATTTTTCCAGACTATCAGTGTTCAAACAGGGATCTTCTCATGCTTTGATGATAAAGGTTCTGTTTCCAGTGCTTGTGAGGAAGGAATTTGCTTCTGTGTCTGTACAAGCTTCTGATCACTGTGTCAGGTGGTAATTTCATGTCCTCCTACTCTTCTTGGAGGAGGTTTCATTTCCAGCCACTTGAAATGTTTTTGGGATTTGAGGTGAGGAGGTGGAGATTGTTCCTGTGCTTGTTTGTTTTCCCATGGAGATTACAACACAAGCAATTTCTCTATAAATTGGAGTTCGTGCAAGTAGGTTTATAAGATTAATTCCAGTATCAGAGGGTGTGAAATGGCACCTGTTGTATCCTGATGGCAGTGTGCAAACCACAGGGCTTTTCTTCACCATTATCCTTGTCACGCACCAGTGCCTGGAGTTTGCAATATTTCCTGGTGATGGTTGATAAACTATAAAATAATGTTTGGGCTACAAGCAGGATTAACCTTGAGATAAGGTGCCAAAGGGGTGAAGGTTGCAGAGTTAACGCTTCATCTTGTGACCAGTTGTATTTTAAGAGCTCCTGAGGTGCTGCAGCCTTACTCCCCCACAGCCAGAGACTCCCAGACATCCAACGTGGATGCCACAGAGGAATTTCAGAACTCCAGATGCAGGAGAGAGTCCCTTGCTCCTCCTGATCATCAGATCCACCTGGAATAGCTCTGCCTTGCCTTTTTTGGGTGCCTGGTGGCCGAGCAAACTCATTTCATGCCTGTTAACCCCAGAGTGCTGAACTTCCTCAGACTCACCAGAGTCACTGATTTATTCTCCCAGTCCCTACCGTGAGCCCAGGGGTGTTTGCAGCAGCAGAGCCTGGCTGTGAGCAAGGTCCATGTCCAGGTGCATGAGGTGATTTCACAAACGCTGTTTGGGAAGCTCTTTCCTTGCAGAAGATGAAGCAGCAGAGCCTAGAACACGTTTTTTAGCATTTGGACAACATGGAATTAACATGAGAGGGCACCTTGCCTGTTCCACGTGCTCCTGAATTTAAGTTGATTTTCCCCTGTGGATGAGCTTTGATAGCATCGTGTGCCCTTCCAGATGCACTCGTGCATATTTAATGATCTTTAATTGCTGCAAACTGAAAATTTCATGACTTATATTTGAGCAGCTCGCATAACAAAAGAAGCTTTAAAGGTGCCTTCGTGTTGGTAGATGCAAAGTACAAGTGAAATGACTGTATTTTTGTCTTGCAATCAATTCCCTAAAAGTGCTTTTACACTCTTTTTTCCATGTAAGCCCTCAGCATTATCATGTAGATGGGAGTTATTTTTACATTCACTCATCTCCTCAGTTAGTTTTGCCTTTATTTGTGTTGGCTCCTACGTGGCAAAGAGAAAAGTCACTCTTGGGAAACAAATATTGGCAGGGAAACTTGAGGACTTGTTGTCTTTGAACTGGCTTTCACATTTCTTTTTCAAACAAAAAAACAACAGAAGACCCCAAACAACAGCCTCACTTTTTTTTTTTTTTTGGTTGGTTTGTGTGTTAAACAAATATTTTAAGTTACTGTAAAAACATTTCTCAGTGTTTTTGCCATTTGCTTTTCCAGACCAAAGAAAGGTATGAGAAACCAATTGTAATTCCTTATCCAATGCAACCTGAGGGCTCAGGGCACAACATTCCAGGACTAACCTCCAAGGGAATGTTAATCTCCTGAAAATCTACTGCCAATTTAAAATATAAAATTTCTATCGTCTGTCTTCAGAGGAGATTATTTGAGCTTTTGTATTTGGGGCCAATTTTGGCTTATGAGCTTAGGAGAGGCACTTTAAACCTTTCACATTTTATTTGTTATACTTCAGTTGGCTTTTCCAGCTTTTGTGAAGCTCTGCAGGGCCAGTTATTCTGATTCCCAGTGACTCTACAGAGATTGAGGCCCATCTCCAAAGGGTCCTGAGGTGTCACTGAAGGTACAGCTGCCCTAAATCTGGAAAGTGGGACCAGGAGGAATCTGAGACAACTTTTATTTGACCTGTCTTACACCACCAGGTTCATGGCTCTGTTTTCAGTGGGGCTCAGGATTAAATGGTGTTTGAAAAGGCTGGAAAATTGTCCACCTTCATAAACTGATTTCTTCAGTTGAGATCTAATGGAAAAACTTTTGTGGAAATCAAAGCTTTTGATTGATTGGGAAGTGCTTTCCCTTAATTCATAGAATCATGGAATGGTTTGGCTTGCAAGGGTGCTTAAAGATAATCTCATTCCACCCCGGCCATGGGCAGGGACACCTTCCACCATCCCAGGGTGCTCCAAGCCCTGTCCAACCTGGCCTGGGACACTTCCAGGGATCCAGGGGCAGCCACAGCTTCTCTGGGAATTCTATTCCAGGGCCTCCCCACCTTCACAGCCAGGAATTCCTTCCCAATATCCCACCTATCCCTGTCCTCTGGCAGTGGGAAGCCATTCCCTGTGTCCTGTCCTTCCATCTGTTGTCCCCAGTCCCTCTCCAGCACTTTTAAGCTCTAGAAGGCTCCTGCCATCTTAAACAATATGAAAAAATAGGGAATGTAAAGTGGAAAATGTGGAGAGTCCCAAAATTTGTAACAGACCTTTCACCTACCCTGGCTGTGGTACTAAAAGCTCTCATTACACCTTGCCTCCTCCAACCATGAGTTTAAAACCTTTAATATCCTCTTATTTACTGTATCATTGTTCATTTTAAGGTTATTTCAAGCTGCCCTGCAAAAGCCATCTCTTAGGATCATTTTGTTTGGGTGTGAAATGCAGTGACCTGAAGTGGGATGGATTTTAGGGTCATGGCTGAGGAAGCTGCAGTGTCACCACCTGGCACTTCAGGTGTTTTTGTTGTGGCAGCCTCTGGAGTTGGGTACAACATTATCCAATCTCTGTTATCAGTAGTTGCAGCCAGTCCATGAAAAGAGTTCCCTGCCTGATCCATAAGCAAAGACAGAAATTTCCCAGAGGTGTAAACATCCAATGTTTTCCAAAATACCTCTCTCCCCTTCCTCCAGGATTCACACACACCCCTTGTCTCTGCCCCAAACCTGATTTCAAGGTGGCACTTTTGCCAGCATTTCCAAACTCCGTTGTGGAAAATCTACTGTGCTGAGTTTATGATTACCAGACACGTGCCTGCTGTTAGAGAGGGATTGGAAATTCTTCCCTGTGGTGGGAATGGGTCAGTCCCTGCTGAATCCACCATTCCTTGCAGTGTTAGGCTGCTCCTGGGCTTGCTTTTCCTGATTTTTCCACCCTGTTTGAAACTCACTGAATTTCTTAGTGAGAAAGCCCAAAGCATATATAGGGAGTGAATTATTTCTACAACACCCACAATGCTTTCATCAAAGGCGTAGAGTAGTAATTTGGGATTTACACAAGTGTGGTTTCAGCTATGATCTACACCCAATCCCAGTTTTAGAAAAATCTTTTGAGGAGTTGAAAAATGACAGGAAAGGGGAAGGAGAGTGGTTTCCTTCAACCCCCACCTTCCAGTTTCACAAGGAAAATAAAAACTCATCGAGGAACTCTCTGTGAGCAGCTTGGACTCAACACTTAACAATTATTCTTCCACTCAGCCCAGCTTTGCTTCACACTTCTGCAGCTGAGAAATGGAAATGTGGAGAAGTGACTCAGATACGTGATACCCTTTTATTATGGATGTCACAGCTCTCGTATTCTGAAGCCGTGAAAGAGATTTTCATTCTCTGCAATAAATGGTTCTTGGTGTTGAGAGCTGGAGTTTAAATTCTTCAAAGAGGAATTAGCTGATTAGTTTCTTGATTTGATGAAGCAAATGAGTAGTTGATTGTGTTTCCTCAGTAATTACTGAAGGTAGAAGCAGGTTAGCAATAATAATAGGTGAGATTTGCTTTTTGTTTGAGGTGCAAAATTTGGGATAAATGTCCAAAGTCTGATAGTGAGACACTTCTGTCATCTTTTAATTTCATCTTTAATTTCTGAATTTTATGCTGCCTGAAAAAAACCACATCTGAACAGTTGAAGAAAATGATACCAAACTTTGGACAAGTGAGTCCTTGCTAAAGGACGAATTAATTGGGGTGTTTGGATGTGCATTCTTATGATCTTATCTTGGTGCATCCCAATTTTGCTTGTTGTTCAGGAGCAGCAGGTACCCAGCTCACCTGGGAGACACTGAAACTAGTAAAAGTAAGGGTGGAGTCCTTGTGTGATCATATCCAAAAGAGCAAGGCAGATAATTTGACGTTAAGGCCAACCTGCTTTAATGATATTAAAAACTTAATGAGGTGGAAATGATGAGGATATAAGTTTCAGTCGTGGCTGATGTAAGATTCATCTCTCAGTGTACCGGAAGCATTAAAGAATTCAGAAATCTGCCAAAGAGTGTAATGGAGCCACAATTTGAAGAAAGTGAGTGATGTGCTCTTTAAACAGGATTTGAACTGTTTCTTCAGCTGAGAGTTTCCATGTGAGCCTTTGGCCAAGGTAACTGGGATAAGCAGCCTTAAGGCTGGCTGGATCCAGACCCAGCTTGGAGGCTCAGTGTAAGTGTTTTTTAGGGATTCATTTCATGTCACACCAAGAGCTGGCAGAGCAGCTCAGCTCTGCTGGGACAGGATCTCTCCCAGCTCCTCTCCTCTCTCTGCACAGGTTTCCCCACCTGTTTGCATGGCCAAGCTTTCAGTGGGCTGATGGAGCTTTCCACAGGGTGTGGATCCATCCATTTTCCATGCTGGGTAGTTTTCAGCTGCTGAGATCACTTACAGAGGATCTGCTGAGCGTGGCAGTGGCAGAAGGTGAGCAACATGCACAGGAGGGAAGGACTGGGACCTCTGTGTTTGGAAATAGCTGCTAGTTTGGCTCACCATATCTTCCAAAACTGTGCAGCACACCAAGGTGAGAGGCTTTAACATTCCCTTTGTGAGGGTGATAATCAAACAAGGTGTGTTGCACAGGACAAATTGACTTTGAACCTTTTTTCTTGCAAGGACATTTGACTTTAAGGAAGTCTCTTATCCTGCCTGCGTGCTTTCTTTAGGGCATTTCACAGAGAGAGGTTTAATGAAAAATTGTACAAATATAAAAAAATCTGACAGATTAACTACATCACACTACCCCAGACACACCAAAGTAAGCACTATGTGCTCACAATAATAAAAACCACCACAAAATAACTAAAAACCTACCCTGTACCTTATACTACTACCCAAAACACCATCCTAAACCTTAAAAAACAAGTGCTGTAAAAGCATAATACCCCTTAAAAATTAAATCAAACAATAAAACCCATTTCAAAAACAACCTTATCAACACCTAAACTAAAGAAACATAACATTAAGTAAATGTTCCATATCCCCTATCATACACCAACTGCAAGCATAGTAAAAAAGTACAATAAACTGTTAAAAACCACCTTAAAAACATTAAAAAAAAAAATCTTTCAAAAATTAAAAACAGCATTTAGCAAAAGCCACTTAATTAGTTAACACCCAAAGTTCCACAAACCAAACAAACCCTAACCAGTCTAAAGCCCTACATACAGTAGGTGAGATGGAGTTCATTGGGCAAAGCCTGCCATGGGCATTCTCCCTGAAAAGCTGCATTTAAGAAAGTGGCAAAAACCCTGCTGCTTGCAGAACTAATGCTTTGCATGAGGCAGGTAAAACCCTTCCTGAGGAGCTGGGAAAAGCAGGTCAGAAAAAAAAAAAAAAAAAGCAATACAGCGTGTTAATCACTAACCAGGCAAACCAAGATAAAGGGCCTTGTCGGATATGGGACGTGCAAAGAACGTGGTTTCATCTGAGCAAGCATGTGTTGCATATTAATGATAGGTAAATTGGCTTTCAGGGTGTGGGGAAGAAATTAAAATAAACACTGGCTTCTGGAACTCGTCTGACTCTTCCTTCTGCAGAAGTACAGTGTAATAACAGAGGAGCAGTTTTGCTCAGGAGGATTTCAGTTCCTTGTGACTGCCTGCTTTGGCCAGTGATCTCGAGCTTTGGCTTTCAGGCAGCAAAAGGCTGTAACATTTTTTTTCCAAAAATGTTTATGGAAGAAACTCCCTCTTATTGTGTCACCAGGAGAGAGAGAAGTGTGCAAGATGCTATGCAATGAGATCTGAGAGATTTCCAGACTGAGTTTATAAGGTGCTGTGAGGTGAAAGAGCAAGTACAGGTGACTGAGGAGGAAAGAGCAGAGATGAAGGAGGATGAGGATTATAATTAACATGATTAGACACGAGAGTATTTGGGTGATTCAGCTGAGGTGCTGAACCCTGTGTGGAGGTTATTCGGCGTAGCCCCTCGTCATCCCGGCGTGGGAGGGTGTGAGCAGTGTGTCATGGCCACTGGAATCAGCACTTGGGGACACTTTCCTGGGTTAATGTCACTGCAGGGATGTGTTTGTGTCCAGGCTCTGTGTCCTGGGTGTCTGTAGCAGTGACTCTGGTGTGAGCAGTGTGTCATGGCCACTGGAATCAGCACTTGGGAACATTTTCCAGGGTTAATGTCATTGTTCAGGGATGTGTTTGTGTCCAGGCTCTGTGTCCTGGGTGTCTGTAGCAGTGACTCTGGTGTGAGCAGTGTGTCATGGCCACTGGAATCAGCACTTGGGAACACTTTCCTGGGTTAGTGTCACTGTGCAGGGATGTTTTTGTGTCCAGG
>JAWWMU010000153.1:110381748-110392901 GCA_035048155.1 Cinnycerthia olivascens
TGGCTTATCAACAGGAGATCACATCACTCCCCCCATCCCAGTTCCAATGGATGGTAATAGAATAACACACCCATGATTATATTTTACACTGCAACCTATGACACTCAGAAAGGAACAAATAGAAACTAGGAACAAATAAAAGCATAGAGGAAAATGAAGTGTTTGTTTAGGCTTCAAACTCGTAGAATATAAGGAACTCAGTGGGGGTGTGTGTTGAGTTCAGAATGTCAGAATGTGAATTACGTGTTGGATTTGGCAGCAGCTGTTCTGAGGTGTCCTGGTTGTTTCCCTGCAGGTGTTTGCATATGATCACTGCTTTTGGTCTATGGATGAATCTGTCAAAGAAAAGTATGCAGGTAATAATATTTCCTGTGGCTTGGCTGTCTCCAGGTGAGAATGATCTGATTGAAACACAGTCCTTGCTGCAGGGCACGGGCCACATGGCACAAAGTGCTGCCCCCTCCATGGCTGGCTGCTGTCAAAAGGAAAAAGGGAAATCTTCAATCATTCCAGTTTCTTTTCTCTAAAGATGACAATTGCAGTGGGCACTGCCACCCCTTTGCAGTGCAGAGAGTGGGGAGACCCAGCACAGTGATGCTTTCCCCCTATTTACAGTTTTATTTAAAATACTGCTCCAACTCCATCATTTTAAATGCATCAAATCCATTTCTTTCTTTTGAAGAGCATTGTTATATGTAATTTCACGTTTTTCAGAGCTAATGGGAGTTTGGCATTACAGTAAAACCTAATAAAAGAATATTAATAAAAGCCTAATTTCATTTAAGTGTATGTGAATTCAGATGCTTTAGTGAGAATGTGTAATGTATTCAATTAAAAGTTTTCTGTGTATTATTATGATGCATTTTGGCATGTAGTTATGGCAAAATACAAAATATATTTGGACTTATCACTCCTATAATTTATTCATTTCATAGTTGTTATCCTTTAAAATTTGGGATAAGTTGAACTTGTTAACGTTTGTTTTATAAAAATCATAAGAAAAATCAAAGAGACATACACTTCTTAATTTTAATTTCTTTAACAAATAACTAATGAATAATAACCCATCAAGGCACTGAGAAAAATGTGACACTCAGCCATACAAATTACCTAGGAATATTGCATACTTTGTTTCTCAAAATAACAGTGATGCCTATATAACTGATATTTTGGTCTTTTGAACAGTGGAAGTGTTACCCCAGCTGAGCCTGGCACAGCTCTTGGTACTTTTGGCTTGGCTGTAAAGATGGGAATTTCAATAAAGGAAAGGAAGATCTTAAAGGAACATTATTTGAGAGGACTTTTCAGTCTCTAAATTTCTGTCATGCCTTGTTCAGACTTGAGTTTTTCTGGTTGTAAAATTCTGAAAAAAGATTTTGTTCAAGGCGTTACTACCCAGATATTTTAAGCCTTCCTTCCTTTGCTTGGAAAATGATCCAAAAAGCTCCAAGTTCAGTTACAAAACAAGTGATACACCTTATTTTTTGCCAGTGCAAAATATCCTGTGAATATCCATATCTTCCACATACTTGTGATTCCTTCTCTGCAAAAATCTCCTCATGGTATTATCCAATATGCTTACACAGAAAATTTTTCCAGTGCTCTGCTGATTCCCTGGGATTAAAATCACTTGACTGTCATTAAAATGTACAGTTTAAGTGTATTTTGAGGAGGTGTCATTCCCCAGCAGATTAAATTCTGCAGATTATCTGCTGATAAAACTTCTGAGTATGAACCTTGATAGGATGTTGCTTTAAGCACATCCAGGTATATCCAGGATAATCCCAACCCCTGATTTTTACAGCAGCACAAATCTGGAGCACATCTTCCTCTCCTTTCCAGGGGGCAAACACGGGTTGGGATTTAGGCAGCGACAGCAGGAAAACCCTCACAGCTTTTACCTGATTGTGCAAGAATCCACATCAAGGGACAAACAGCTCTTGCTGTGTTACAATGTTGGTTTGTGTGTTTTGTTTTCTAGGTCAAGATGTTGTTTTCAAGTGCCTTGGAGAGAATATTCTTCAGAATGCCTTTGAAGGCTACAACGCTTGTATCTTTGCCTATGGGCAAACGGGTGAGTCCCAGAGGAGGGAGAAGTGTTCCCTCCAAAGTGGGAACAAAGTGTCCCTCCTTGTGACATTGTTTGAGGTGAAATACCTTCTAACCTCTAGGAGAAATGTTTTTCCTTTTTTGTAACATCAGATATGAGGTGGGCAGGATGAGAAGTAAGGTTTTGTTGCTGCTGGCTGCCCTTATTTCTCACACTTCACGTTATAATCTTTGGCATGACCATGATTGTCCTTGAGCTCAGAGCATCGTTCGGATTTTCTGCTTCTGTGGTTAAAATAATCTTGGATTGTCATTTTAATGTGATGTTTAAAGAGTAGTATGAACAGTTTTCTTGTTGTGGGTGTTAGTGGCTTGTCATCTGCAGTAAAGCTGTATCTACGTAAATGTTCTCCATCACTCTGAACCAAATTTCTGTTTTCCTTTTAATTAAAATAACCTTTAGCTCAGTGGTGTTTGGGTTACTTTAAGACAGAAAACTGAACAAATACCTTTCACTGAAATGCAAAAAAAAACAACAACAACTTAACCTCTTTTATTTCCTATCAATATTCTGCACAGCAGAAACCTTTGTTGCATGTTCTCTAATCACAGCTTCCCTCACACAGGGTCTGGAAAGTCCTACACCATGATGGGTACAGCTGATCAGCCTGGATTAATCCCTAGACTTTGCAGTGGACTCTTTGAAAGAGCACAGAAGGAAGAAAATGAAGAGCAGAGTTTCAAAGTGGAAGTATCCTACATGGAGATTTACAACGAGAAAGTCAGAGATCTCCTTGACCCCAAAGGGTACGGAATTTGTGTGTGAGTGGCACTGTAGTATTTGGCCCACAGACTTCCTTTCCATACCCAGTTTGCCTTAATGGATCCTATCTAAAACATTTGCCTAGGATGGCTTTTGCTGCTTCCTGATCTCAGCACCTCCTCATTATAAATCAAAATAAAGTAGCAAGACTAAAAACTTGGAGTAAATTTACCTTCTGTGGAGTGACAGCACTGGGTCAGCTTTTTATGTGTTACAAAGCTTTTTTGTGTTTGCATTCTGGCCCTTGCTCTGTGCTTCAGTGGGTGTTTGTGAGACCATCCTGTTTGAGATGTGTCAGTGAGAAATGCACTTTGTGTAAATGTTGTCTGAAGTCAGTCATGTGCTTATAAATCCCTTTTTTTTCCCCCCAACCAGAAGCCGTCAGTCATTAAAGGTTAGAGAACACAGTGTTTATGGCCCTTACGTAGATGGCCTATCCAAACTAGCTGTTGCTAGCTACAAGGTAAGGATCAACTTTATGAAAGGCTTATCTTGACATCCTGAACACCAGGGGCTGTCCCTTAAGCTGGGCAGAATTGCTAAAATGCTCCTTGTCAGTAATCTTAGAGCAGGAGAGCTGTGGGTTGTTGTGTTGTGATCCTCTGGGGAGAACAGGGCTGAGAGCAGAAACTCCCCTCATCTCGTGCTGCTCAATAATTCTGAAGTAAGGCAGCTGTTGAATGGACCAGATTTCCTCTCAGCCTTAGGATGAGTGCCCACTGCCATGAGAAAGTGTTCTGTGATTAATTGCAGGCCCAGGATTCAGCAGAGACAGGCTCTCAGTGCCCCACTGTGTCACTTTTTGCCTGTCATGCTCTACTCAGTGATTTCCCTCCCCAGCAGCACACGCTGCAATTAGGAACTTGTTGGAGTCCAGAATGCAGAAAATATTCCTCTGCATGTTTTAAAGGATCCAAACCCTCTGAAAAACACTGCTTTTAACCTTTGTCCATGGAGAGGGCTTCCTAGGCTTTGGGATGAGACAGAATTATCAGGGATGTAAATTAGATAACAGCATGATGTGTAATTTATCACTGGGTGAGGAAATGTAGATTTTGGGTTTGTTAGAATGGTAAGGAGATGAAGACAAGATGGAGGATCCTCATGGTTTTTAGGCTTCTTCCTTTGTCTTCCTTTACTCCATATTCTGCAGTGTTGGTGGCACAGGGTGATTGGTTGGGATTTACCACAGTGCAGTGTCACGTGAATAGAAGTTTAGTCAGTAATTGGTAGAAAAGTAGAAATAATGTACATTTCAGGTGATAATTGGGTGAATTATCTTTAAGAGAGCCTTGAATCTGTGTGTTGGGGGCTCTTTTGTGCCTTTTTCCCTCACTCCAGGCTGGTGCAAAGCTTGGTGTGCAGAAATTGTAGATAAGGAAAGAATAAACAACCTGGAGAATGAATACAGGCAGAGTCCAGTTAATTTTTTTCACCTAAACGAGGACTTAAAAGACAAACCTTCCCTATCAGAGGAGGGTTATGTGGGAGTAACAACTCTTACAGGAACTAATGGTTGTTTACCAGGTAAATGCTTGAGAGCATCACATGAAACTTGCAGGATAGGAAATGTTTATATGTGCATTCACAAAATGCCCTGCTTTTTTAAGGAGCATTAACTTATTGTGGGGAAAATGAATAAATATGGGATGGAAAATGGTTAAATATGGGATGGAATCTGTCAGCTTAACCAAGACATGGAGGCAGTGTAATCCCACTCTTGCAGTTTCTCCAGGTGTTCATCCACCTCTCCTTGGTGGTTTCTGCTCAGACAGGACACATTCCATGCTTTGCCTTTCCATGTTGCCCAGCAGCTTTGTGTCATGCAGAATTTGGAGTCAGTGGTCTGTGGTGGTCCTTTGTTTGACTGTTTATTTCAGTTGTTTTGGCATCACCCAGCAGGAGATGCAGAAACAGAAGTTTAGCCCAAGACCCCAAGGTTTTAACTATTTTACACAATTTCTGTGAAACCCCAGAGCAGGGGAGCTGCACCTTTCTCAAGCATCACAACAGATCAAAGCTCTTAAAATTTGTAGGAATGTCATGACCTGTTCAGCATGGCTCTGTTTTATAAATCTCTGAGCCTTCTGTCAGTGCTCCAGATTCTCAGACCGTGACAACTCGAGGCTAAAATGCGACAGGGTTCAAACACAAATTGCTGTTTCCCCACTTCTTTCTCTGCTTTTGAGTGTTGCTGTGTGCAGCCAGGTGCATTGTTTTTGTTGATAATTTAATATCTTGGTTGAGGAGTGGGTGAAGTCATGACACTGTGGAGTTTCTAGGCTTTAAAGGGGAAGGGATCACTTTTATTTTTCCTCGCATTTTTCTGAATAAACAAGTGGGAGGCTTAGTGAGAAAACGCTGTATTTGACCAAGGCGAGGTGATTTTTTGGGAGGTAATTGAAAAGGATCTTAATGCAGATACGCTCATGGCTGTGAAAATTGTATTTAGGACATCGAGTCCTTGATGTCTGAGGGCAACAAATCTCGGACAGTGGCTGCCACCAACATGAACGAGGAGAGCAGTCGGTCCCACGCAGTCTTCAAGATCATCCTCACCCACACCCTCTATGATGTGCAGTCAGGGGTAAGAAAATCCAGTTGCAAGGTCCAAATGTCAGGCTGGGATGTGTCTCTTGTTTTAATGTGTCCAAAGGAAAAGAAACATTTCTTTGGAAGCAGCAGTTTGTAGTAAAGGCTAAAGGTAAAAGAGGTGAAAAATAGAAATACACCTGAGTGTCGCTCTGGTGATCGCCTTCCTGTGGTGATTTAATGCAGATTTGTATGAATTACCAGCTTTCTAAATAAATGCAAATTTGTATAAAGTATCAACTTCCTAAATTGAAAAAAATATTAATTTTAAATATTTTGCATTGTGTGCCATTAATGCTTTTATGTGTGTATATTAAATATACCAAAAAAAGCATTTAAAGCTGCAAATGTTTTAATTTATGTTTCCTTATACATAAATACGCCTTGGAGGGTTGCATGAAATACATTATGTCAATATTATTTAGTCCCTCACAGAAAATTATGATAAACTGGAATTGAAAGAAGTGTCTTTGAACTTCATTGATAGATTCCATGTTTGGTCAACTCTTTAATATTTTCAAAGCCTTGGAGAAGTTTTCAGTGTCCACAGAGCAAATCTGAGCCTAAATATTGAATATATTGGAAAGCACAAGAAGAATTTGGGCTTTTTTGTCCTCCTAATTTTTCAGTTTCCATCAATCTTTTTATCCACGCAATTTTCCTCATTCTTTATTTGGATTTTTTTTCCCTTTGCACTTCAAATCAGCGTCATACTCTGCTGGATTTTTTGATTTTCCCATAATTTGTCATTCCAGTTTTTCTGTGGCTGTTCATACTTGGTTTTTGTGTGGTGCTGCTCAGCCTGGGTGCAGAGTGGTTGTGACTGTCCCACCTTCTCTGCACCTTCCAGTGACCCCTCTGTGAACTTCTGCAACAGATTTCCCTGTTCTCCCATCTGCTGGTCCTTTCTGTCCTGGAAATGGCCCGTTCCATGGTCACATCATATTTTGATAGATTTAGGGTGACATTTTTGAGAGCTCATTGATTGTAATTATCCCATTTATTTACGGGAACGCAGCGCTTTGAGTTGGGATCCTGAGGGGCTGAAGGTGCAGATGCTGCAGAAGAACATGATGTGAGCAAGCTGTTCTCAAAGACAGTTGGCTCCTCAATTTCAAATTGATTTAGGGAATTCATGGAGTGTTTCAGAAGGTCATTTTGGGTCAAATGAGGTGAAAGGATTTGTAATAAAATCTGCGTTTCGGGTTTAAATGCTCGCATAGCTGGGGTCGTGTTCCAGGATGCCGATAAGGCTAAGGGAGACTTTGCAGTTGTGATAATTTATGTAAATTAGAACATGCTTTTTATCAGGTTCATTCCTGGTCACTGAAAAACAGAAGAAACGCTGGTACAAAATCTTAGGATTTTAGGAGACTGTTTTCAAGATGGGATTGTGAACCTCGTGTCTCTGCTTGTGACCCCTCTGGCATAACTCTGAATTTTTCATGGTTCAGCACTTCATCAGTGTGCCCTGTGTGCATCTCCTCTGGAGATTTCTGAGATATTTGAAGATATCAGAGTACCTGGCTTCACCCAGGAGTTCACTGTTGTTTCTGAAGCAGCAGGCAGTGACTTAGCACAGGGCACTGTTCAAACCCAGCGATGCTCAAAGGGGTTGGAACAAGAGTTTACACCAAAAATGAAGTTGAATTCCTTCTGTAAAATACATCAAACAAGGTGACTTGATTGAAGTGACCTAACAGGGGCTGTTCTCTGCTTCCTTCCCCAGACATCAGGTGAGAAGGTGGGCAAGCTCAGCCTGGTGGACTTGGCAGGCAGTGAAAGGGCAACTAAAACTGGTGCTGCAGGGGACAGGCTGAAAGAAGGAAGCAACATCAACAAGTAAGGCTTTGTGATTATTTATTTTTTCTTTTTTCATCGCCATTTCCTGCTAAATACAGCTTACTTGCAAAACAAGGTGAAGCTCCTGTGGTGAATTTTCTCCTTTCCTTCTCTCTACAAAGCTCCTGTAGTCATTCTTTCTCCTTTCCTTCTTTCTGTTTCTCCTTCTGACATGCAATACTCTTAGATATGGGAATGAGATCGCCATCTTTTTAAAAAACATTCGTGTTTCTGCAGCTGCCACAAATACCATTGTGAAGACCTGATTATTAAGACTGAAAACATATTGAAAAAAATAGGAGTGGAGCTTTTGTGAAGAAAAGAATGATCAAAATTAAACTAGGAATATTTTTCCTCAGAGCATGTTTTCAGAGGGAAAGTCACTGTCTAAATATGCATTTGACTCATGAATATTTACCCTTGTTAATAACTGCTTGTGTTCTCTGGGCAGGTCCCTCACAACTCTGGGGCTGGTTATTTCTGCCCTGGCAGATCAGGCTGCTGGCAAGAACAAGAACAAATTTGTTCCATATCGTGATTCTGTGCTCACTTGGTTACTTAAAGTAAGTTTTTTTTTATCTTTTAATCTTCTTTTTTTTAAAAAAAAAAGTGAAATAAAAGAGAGGAAAGGAGGAGAAGAGTCTCATTGAATGAAATCAAAATTCTCTGCTTTTTGCCTCATTTTCTGGGTTTGATGTTAGCCATAATTGTCTTTGGAAAATGAGCTGGATGTAAGCCATTAGTATCTCTGCAGACTAAATATGTTCCCTGTCTTCTGCTGACCTGCAATGGCCTAAGGATTAAGGAACTTTAAAAATAAAATTAAAAGCAGTGTATATTTTATGGGTCAGTGTAAGTACAGCTTCACACACAACCTTGGGGCTAATTTAATTTGGGTTATTTCTGCATGCAGCTGATTTTACATACTGGTATGCTTAGCTCTGAAGATGTTGATTAAGACTATTACCTCTTCCTAATTGTCTAATTTAATTGTTAAGATATTCTACTTTCGTCAGCAGAGTGTAATTGCAGAGCATTATCCCAATTACAGTCTGAGGAACAGGTCAGGAGACTTCAGAGATGGTTTTCATGTGAAATGAGCAGTTAAATCATTTTCTGAACTGCACAGGACTCTTTATTTGGTCTTATTTTGGGGTAAAAAGGAGTGTATCGTGATGGCACTTGGATGAAGATCTGTAAAGTCTAAAGGAAGAAACTCAAATTGTTAAATATGAGATTTATATATGTCATATCTATTTTTTTTTCCCTCCTTGTGTTTTGTTTAGTTGTTATCCAGGAGCAACTGAGATACTTTTTGGTAGAAAGAAATAATTGAGAAGAAACTGATTTGTGGCATCACCAGCCTTTCTTTGTCCTCTTACTTTTTTGTAGGTGCTCTGGCTACATTTTGTTGTCTTGGCTTCCTCACCCTTTCTTAGCAATGTTTTTAGGTGTTGTATAAATTTCACATCCTTAGGATTTAACTGCACATGTGGAAGAAAAAGACAAAGTGACTTGGCAGGCTGTACAGAAATGTGGAGATAAAAAAACCAACACATTTTTCTTTGCAGAGATTTGAAACAAAAGTCGAATTCAGTTCTTAAGTAGAACAAAATCCCTGCTCCTGTAACCTCTTAACACAGAAACCTTCATTTTTCTCAGTGCTGCCTTATAATGAACCTTTTAGCATGACTTGTGAAGTTCTTTATCCCTAACAGATATGGGCATCAAATAGCCACGTAAAAATCTAAATGGCACAACACAAACAGTGTCTGAGTAAAACAAGGCTTCATAGCACAGTGTTCTTGCACTGAGGCCTTTTCAGTGTTTGAATACATTTTTACCTCTCTGTTTTTACACTGAGTTTTTACTCTCATTCATAAGAAATGAGTGATTTTATTTTTATTTTTGGCTCTCTGCAGAGATGGCACCAAAGCCACCGCGCAGCCTCGCTTTGCCCCGGTGCACTCAGGGTTTCCTGATGTGGCTGCAGCAGGGTGGAAAACGTCCCTGATGAATTCCCAGCCTTGTTGGAATTAGTTCTGCTGCTCCATTTCTAAGCAGATCCAGGCAGCAGACTGCAATTCCTGTTCAGCACCTGTCTGAGGCATTGTGGCCACGGTGCAGCAATGGGAGCTCACTTTTGTTCTGCCTCCTTTCAGGCAAGCCCTCTTTGTGTCCAACATCAGCCACGTTAATGCCAACAAAAGGGTTGAGGTCTTTTGGGGTTTTTTTAACAAACCAGCTCTCGTTGAAGCTTTGTTTTGAAAGGGGAGATATTTAAACATTGGGGTTTTTTTTTTAATTAGAGATCAAAGGAGGGATTTATTAGTTTAAAGAGGCCTGTTTGGAGAAGCTGTGAGGTGGTGGGCTGTCCTTTCTCGCTGGCTTTCAACTTTTAATTATGATACCAAAGCAGATTAAATGTGTTCTAACTGCAGGAATATCTGTCATACAGTGTCTCTCCACAAATCTGAGGAGTCAGTTCAGGAGACCTGAAAATCTGACACTTCTTGCATAATTTTGTTGAGGATTTTAGGCAAAAGTGCCAGGTGAAAAATATCATTGCTTGAGCAGTGGCATCACTTTATGTGCAGGGAGCAAAAGAACTTCATCACTGCTGCAACTTCTTGTTTTAATCAAATTGTATTGGACAAACACTTTTCCTGTCTTAATCAGAAGCCTCATGTCTGCTATTAAAAATATAATTTCTGAGCTCTACATTTTGAGTTCTTTTCAGAGTAATCTTGCTGCTAGAGGAAAAAGCTAGTTGAATCTTAGAAATAACTTCTTTATTTCCATTCTGTCTCTCTAACACATGCAAGCCCAGCCTTGCTAAGCTCGTTTACAGACTCACTTCACTAATGAGAGGCTGATTTGCTATTTTTTCACCTTTCTTGCTCATCATTAAAGAAGCAAGTGAAATCAGCACATGAGTTTTATACATTAAACTTTATCAGACAGTCTGGCATTGGGCTTGAATGGCTACAAGAGGTACTTTGCTCCATTTATCATGGGTGTATTGTGGGTTCTGGTGTATCACTGTTACAGCTGCCTCTACAGCAGGGCTGCAATTCAAGTAATGAATTCATCCTATTTTGGAGCTAATTAGTGCAGGGGAGGACATTCCCAAAGTGCCAACTGTTCAGGTTGGATTTGGAAGGGGGGTACCTGGTCAGCTCCCTGCCAAACTTCAGCTTTTTATGCAGAACAGGGATTGCAGTTGCAGGGCGACATTCCTAATTTTTGGCCAGGAAATCCCATGGAATGATTCATTAGTGCTCCTGTTAGGGTTAAAGTTTTCAGTTAAAAAAACATTTCTGTGGTAGAGAGGGGAACCTCCCAAGCCGTGGAATAATTTTGGAGTAAACATTGGCTAATCCTTGGATGAGAGAAGTCACAGTGAGATCAGTCAGAAAGCTGTTCTTTGCTACTGATTTCTGTATAAATACACTCACCTACATGTGCTGAGTGTTTTGAACACTATAAATATAAAGAGATTTACGTTTCATAGGAGTTCCATGCCCTTTTGCATGACCAGAGACAGCCAAATGCTGCCAACAGCCTGACTGCTGTCAAACCGGTTTAGGCATCACGCAGCCAAAAAGAGAGTCTTGGGGAAATACTTAAAGGGGCATTTTAATGATTGCTGGGGAAAGCTCCACGTGTGCTTTGGAACTGAAATGGTTTGACAAGCAGCTAATGCAGTCAGATTGTTCTAATGGCAGTGCCTGACCTACATTTCATGGGTTATTGAAGATGAAAATTAAGAGTGTGGTTTGTCTCAGAAAGGGATATTAGGTAAAAAACAAACAAACAGACAAAAAGCCCCGCCCCAAAATTCCAA
>JAWWMU010000153.1:110394769-110407821 GCA_035048155.1 Cinnycerthia olivascens
AAGTCCTAAGGGACAGAGGACACTTGGATGGCCCAGTGTCTTTGCAGGGGTGGGAAGCATCTTTTGAATTCTGCCAATCACTCAACACCTTTCTGGAATTGCAGGGTTGACAGGCAGCACTCATTAGGGGTCAGGATGTGGGAAGGAGGAATGATTGACAAACCTGGCAGAGGATTATCTGGGAGGGGCCTGGGATATCTGAGACAAATCATGACATCCCACCGCAACAGGGAGCCCCCCGCGCTCGGCGGGCGGGAATTCCATGAGGGGACGTTGCAGCTGGAAAGGTGGGTGGGAGTTCCACCCTAGGGCCTGTGTGCTTCCCAGAGGGAAGCATCCCGCAGGAGAACGCCTTCTAGGGACAGAACCCTGCTCCCTTGGCTGTGTGGGGAATTCCAGCAATCGATATCAGCTCAGAGGAGTGATTTCAGCTCTTGTGGTTTGCAGGAATCCCCAGGCCAACGCAGGAATGAGAGAGAGAGGAGTCTGTATGGCAGTTCCCCAGAGATGTGTTTATTGTCAGCATCTCTGTGAAGGGAACCAGGGACAGAAAGTTCCTGGGGTCAGAGGCTGAGGTTTTTATGGGGACAGACAGGGGGTGGTTACAGGCTGTCTGCACAGGGAAACAAGGCGTGTTGGGTTTTTGGATCACCAGGTGAGCTTGAGGTGAGTTGCTTATCTTAGGGATGCCTCAGGCTATCAGCCTGACTTCTCCATCTTGAAGGTGTATGTCTTCTAGTCTTTAAAATGAGATAATCTGAATTCATCATGGTTTTTCCTGAGCTCCCTCAGTAGCGTCTGAGAAGTTCAGTGCTGAAGTGTTTCCATTGCTGATTTGTAAACCTAAGCAGAAAACATAGAAAGAAACCTTTGAAGCCTTCACCAGGCCCTGTAAAGCCCAAAACAGGGCCACAATGGGGGTGTTTCCATCTCCCTTCATATAATTATATTTTATGTTTTTTTGTGTGGCCATCTTGAAACACAGGCATTTGTTGAGATGCTGAACACCTTGTTGAACATTCTTGGGTTTACTCGGTGGTGCAGAGGGCAAAGAGGCATGGATAGCTGCAGTTAAGGCTGGGTGATTTCCAGGCAGAGCTCTAGTATTTTAAAGAGTTCAGCATGGCCGCATGCTGTGAGATGTGGCTTCAGTTAAATCAAGTTTTCTTGCCTGTTTCCAGCTGTTGAATCTCTTACAGGCACTAGGCAATCTCTCTCTGCAACTCCCTGAAGGGAAGCTGTAGCCTGGTGAGGGTCAATCTCTTCTCCCAGACAAGCAGTGACAGAGGACACAGCCTTAAACTGCACCAGGGGAAATTCAGGCTGGACATCAGGAAAAAATTCTTCACAGAAAGAGTGATTGAGCATTGGAATGAGCTGCCCAGGGAGGTGGTGGAGTCACCATCCCTGGAGGTGTTTAAAAAAAGCCTGGATGTGGCTCTCAATGCCATGGATTAGTTGACAAGGTGGTGTTAGGTCATAGGTTGGAGTCAGTGATCTCCAGCCTATTCTGTGATTGCTCCCACAGTGAAATTTCAAGAGAAACGTGGTCTTAAATGTTCAGTGAAGGCCAAGAATCAGTGTAATTCTGAGTTCTGTTCCCAAAGGGACAAAGCAATGGTGATGTAATCCCTGTGGTTTGCAGTTCAGAAAAATTATGATTGCAGCATTTGCATCACGAGGCATGCAGGGAATGCTGGCTGTGATACTGCAAATGACTTGTGGATTCTGGACTCTCCTCATTTGAGCTGCCTCATTGCTAAGCATCCACTGTGTGTATATCAGTTTCTTTAAGATAGCTCAAGTTAAATATGATAATATTAAATATCTAAAAATTCCTGTAAAATATCAACGACAGACTTAACTGTACTCAGAGAGTTGCAAGTAATCCCCATTTGGTTTTATGGCATCACTCCCAAAATAATGGCAGCTGTCCAAAGTAATGAAGTAGTGCTTCCTAAGGATGAAATAATAAATATTTCCTTTCCCAAGTATTAAAATCCCACCCTAGTTGTCATCCCAGTGGCATTGACAAAAAGCAGGGAAAAACCAGAGCAATTTGATGTTAAGAGGCTGCACAGTAAAGGTCAAACCCCACATTCAGAGCCTTGTGCTCCTTTCAGTTCATTACATTTGTTGCCCATCTAATTGTTCTTACAGAAATGTGCATAAATAACTTCCTGAAGTGAACAAAAGCACTGACTCATTATGACAGGTTACATTTTCAAAGCTCATTTCCAGATATAGAAGTTGCCAAGTTGTGGGTCTGGGGTTTTTTGGTGTCAGTGTCCTTTTTTCTCCCAGACAGCCAGAACAGAACTTGACAGTTGACTTTTCCCTCACTGAGTATGGAATTATCCTCTTTTTCCCTTTTCTTTTATAACCCATGCATTTTGATGTTTTTTTAATCAGAATTAACATCATTTTAATTTGTCTATGCCAAGGCCACCAGCTTGTCCTTCCTGGGAATTCACAAACTTCCAGCAGAGAAGCTGGGCCCATTTCTTTGGGGTTTAAGGGCATGGTAGGGAATGAGAGTTACCCAGGTCATTGTACAGCTGAAATGTGTGAAAATGTTCACTAATTGTCCAAAGGCATAGACAAATTAAACCTTGAGAATATCTGGGCTTCATCTTTCTGCCCTGGCAGTGTCCACTCCTTTGCACTGATCATGTTTTTTCTGGCATTATGAATTTTTGTTTGGGAAATTGCCTTGGCTTCACTTCCCTTCCTGCGTGGAATTCATAGACTCATGGAGTGGTTTTGAGTTGGAAGGGACCTTAAATCTCTTCCAGTGCCACCCCCAGCCATGGGCAGGGACACTTCCCACTATCCCAGATTGCTCCAAGCCCCATCCAGCCTGGGCTTGGACACTTCCAGGGATCCAGGGGCAGCCACAGCTTCTCTGGGAATTCTATTTCAGGACCTCTCCACCCTCCTAGGAAACAATTCCTTTCCAATATCCCTCCTGTCTCTGCTCTCTGGCAGTGGGAAGCCATTGCCCCTTGTCCCTCCAGACCCTTGTCCAAAATCTTTCTCCCTTTTACCCCATATTTAGGTATTTAAAGCAGAAAAAACCCACACAGGACACATGAGCTGACAGTTCCTAGACTGTTGTGTCTTGAGGCAGAGGAAACTCCTGTCTTAAACCAGGATTTTCCAATCCTGGCTCTGACTCCTTTTCTTGAAGGAACTGCAGTGTAATGAGGCCACTCTTTGATCTGCATTCCTGTGAGGAGTTTTGGGTTTGTGGTAAGGGAATGTCTGATGCTGGAGGACGATGCTCTCATTGTTTAATTGGCATTGCATAAATGCCAACCAGCCAAACCCATGTTCCTCATTAGCAGTAATGAAATAATGACATAAGGAAGTCCACAAGCTTTTTGATCAAAGTTAGTAGTGGAGGAAATGCCAGCATAGAGATGGAAGTTTAAAAATCAGAATAGTTTGAGTTGGAAGGGATCTTCTAAAACTCTTCTAGACCAGCTCCCTGCCATGGAACACCTTCCACTATCCCAGGGTGCTCCCAGCCCCATCCAGCCTGGCCTTGGGCACTTCCAGGGATGGGGGGATGCTGATACCCTTTCAATTTTTGGGGTGTCTGATGGATGGCCATGGGAGTATCTTCTTATTCTTAAAGTAGTCCTTGTTTGGAGCATGAGCCTTTGAATATTTCACCAGATAAAATTAGAGCTGTGGTAACTTAGCAAGAAAATGGGATTTCAGTGTCCAGAAGCACATTGTAAAGCTTCCTTTGATTTTCATTCTGTAAACTGCATGTAGAAATGCAGAGATGTATAACCAGAAGAGCTGCATTTTTAATACAGAAAAAATATTGCACAGATCAGGCCATTTAAAAATGAGCAATAAAAATATTTTGGTGGCACGGCAGTTTACTGAGACGTGAGATGTTATTTTGAGGGTTTGACAGCTGAGGGGACATAGCCAGAGCAGCAGGATCTTTAAAAACAAAACTGATTTTGAGAAGAGTCACTTGGGATGTAGAATTAAGATTAGTCTGTCTGTGAGTATCTTCGTGCAAATCTTCCAGTATCATGTAATTGGTTTGTGTTGAAGTACATAAGCTCCTCGTTAACATCTGTACTTGAAACTAATTAAAAGAACTTTTTGGTGGATTCTGCCTTTACGTGCAATGTGTGTTTTAAAGACCCCCTTTACTTACTGCTAAGTGTGCCTTGAAAAATGTGTCATGTTGCCTTTATTCCCCCATCTGTGTGGCTGCAGAGGGGAAAAAACACAAAACACAACAAGCTTTTCCTGTTTCATTTGCTTTTATTCCTGCAGGCTATGAAATCACCAGAATTAAAAGAACGATTGGAGGAATCAGAAAAGTTGATTCAGGAGATGACCGTGACCTGGGAAGAAAAATTACGAAAAACTGAGGAGATAGCTCAGGTTTGCTGCTTTCTTTCCTCCTTCCCTGCCCCCATTTTTTATGAAAAATAGGTTTGTTTTCTTTGTCTGTCAGTTCATAGAGGTTGTCTGAGTCTCTCCCCACATTTATGGGTAAGTAGGTCAAGCTTGCTGCCCTTTTGAAAAGCTTCACTTAATTCCTGTGATAGATGGGTGCCTCCCAGATTACCACTCCAGTGACAATAATAAATTGTCACTGTATGCAAATGGAGAAGTTATTTAAAAAAAAAAATAAATAATCCACAGATGAGAGGATTACAGAGGTTTTTATATTCTCCAGGCAGTCAAAGTGTGATGAGGGAGCATTGAGAGCATTCAGTGCAAGGTTATGGACTGAGTGCCTCAATGCACCAGGCAAAGGGCATTCAGAATGATGAAAAATAGAGCTGCTGAGGATTCTCTCTGTGTGTGTTTTAACAGCTCCTAAACTGATATTTAGGGCCTCAGACCATAACTGGAGATGATTACGTTAGAAGAATGATGCAGGTCACCACGGTTCTTGCATGACACTCCTGGCTCTTCCCACACAAATGCTGATGTGTGTGTTTGCAGAGGGGAGCTCTGGAGGGGGAGGACTGTTGGGAGGTGATGAATAGTGTGCAATAAATAAGGGGAGAAGGGAGCCTCTGGTACAAAGCCCTCTTGTAGATGCCACAATCAGAATAGACTCTGTTGACTTTGGTTTTAAAGATCCATTGTAAGAAGTGCTGCCTGTGACTACGAGGGCTTCCTGCCTTTCAGTGCAATTCCTCCCAGTGTACGAAGGTGGAAAAAAACTAAAATAAAAAATAATAATAGTAAAAAAAACCCCTGCTCTTATCCTGCACAATAGTTTCTAGGCATTGAATGTGTGAGGAGATTGAAAAACTGAAGTTACAGGCTCAGCTCTGCAGGTTAAATGTTCCTTGATGTTTGCATGTTGCTGCTTTAACTCTGCCTTTCTGTCTCTAAATTCCCAGCCTGGTAGGGTATTTCAGAGCTGGGAGTTTCGTGAGCCTTGAAAAAGAGATCTTTTTTCCAGAGGAGGGATAAGGACAAGTATTTTTGCAGCAAGGGTTGTTTCAAGATTGCCTGGAAGTCAGTGGAAGCCACTTTGTCACTCCCCTCCTCACCTGGACAGGGGAGAGATGTAACAGAAGGGTCCTGGGTCGAGATCAGGACAAGGAGAGATCAATCACCAATTACTGTCATGAGCAAAACTGATTCACTGGGGGAAATGAGATTAATTTGTTACCAGTCAGATCAGAGTAGGGTAGTGAGAAATAAAAACTAAATCTTAAAACACCTTCTCCTCTCTTCTCCTTTTTTCCCAGGCTCAACTTCACTCCTGATTTTGTCCTTCCTACCCCAAGTGGGACAGGGCTATAGGGAAAGGGGGCTGTGCTCTGTTCTCCACATTTTCTTTGCTGTTTTTTCATTTGTCTGTCAAATTGTGTCAGGGTAGACAGGTAGGATGGAGGGATATTTGTAAATCTTTGAGGAAAGGATGATTCCTGATAGAGAGCATGGACCATCAAAGAGGCATCAATAAGAATTCAAAGCCTTAAACACCAGCTACATGAACAGGCAACTTTTCACATTTTCAGTGAGCATCTGACATACTTCTAATATTTTTTCAATGTTTAACTTAATTAACATTAGGTCTTGAGAAAAAATTAACAGGAAGTGGCTCTTTTTCTCTCAGTTAATCCTGTGAGATTCACATTGTGGGCCAAGTTCTCCTCAGGGCAACATGTGCTTTATCTTTGCAGATAATAAGGATTTTTGTGAACTTCAGAGCCTGGCACTGGTGATCGGAAGAGAGATCTTTGACATCACTCTGCAGTTTCTCTTCTGTTCTTTGTTTTCTTTCTCTCTCTCACACACACACATGACTTTCCCTTACAAGGACATTATGTTGGGTTTGTAAGCGTGTGGGGAGACAGGGAACAGAAAATCAAGAGCAAGTTGTGCCATTTCTTTGCAATTTTAATCTTGATTAGACCTGGTACAACTGAGCAGAGAATGATCCTGAATATTCAGTTTTTGACTATAAAGCATACTAATAGCTAAAGATAGACATTCCAGGTTTTTTCCTACATTATCTAATTTGATATTTTTTAAAGGCTCAGCAGCACAGGGAAAGCACTGTAGGTCTCTTGTATATTTTTTTATTTATGGGTTTCACCCTCTGCTGTTTCTGCTTCCCCCAGTTATCCTGTGAGAACCCTCCCATAATTATTTCTAATTTTTTAATTTTTGTTTTTTTTTTGCTGTTGTGGACAGTTAGTCTCACTTCAATTTCTCTTTGATCCTGGGAACAATTCTCAACTTTCCTATCCCAGTGGAATTTTTTTGGTAGCAGAATCCCTTTCTGTTCCTAAGTCAGAAATGTTTAATGTTCCTTTCACTGCTCTGGTCTCATCCAAACCCTTCCCTTTGAGAGATGTACATTTTTGCACAGTAATGCTTTGTTGGGCATTTCTATGAAGTCTTTTGACAAGAACAAAACACCATCCAAAATGCTGCTATTCTTGTTCAGCAGGAAGTGTTCTTTGCATTACTTAAATAGCAGGTTGCCAGTTTTTTGTCATTTTGATTGCTCTGGAACAAAGGACAGACATGGAGCTTGGCTTGGCAGGGATTTAACTTAACTTCTTGCTTTTTAGCTGGAAAGGGAGAATAAAGAGCTCTAGAGATGGCTTTGTGATGGCATTTTGCTGTTCCAGTGAGGTCATGGAGAAGCTCTGCAGTGCTGCAGGAGGCTGCTCCCAGCTGCTTTCATTTCCCACTGGGAATATGGGAATGAGTGGGACCAAAGCAGAGAGCAGAGGGGCAAGGACAGGGGGGATCACAGAAACCCCTGAGCAGAGCTTGAGGTGCCTCACCTGTTGCAGAAAGAAGAATTTCCAGTTCTAGAAGCCTCAATCCATCATTTTTGCCTGGTGGCTCTGGCAGGTGGGAATGGATTTCCAAAGGGTTGTGCATCAGTCGGATCAATTTTGATGGCTGCTCTCTTCCAGGAGCGTCAGAAACAGCTGGAAAGCCTTGGCATATCCCTGCAGTCCTCTGGAATAAAAGTTGGGGATAATAAATGCTTCTTGGTTAATTTGAATGCAGATCCAGCTCTCAATGAACTCCTGGTGTACTATTTAAAGGTAAAAATCTTTATATAAATTTTTTTTAATATCAAAAGTGGGCCTCTAATTCGTTTGGCACAGCGGTACTTAAAGAATCTTATAAAAATGTGTATCTAAAAATATTAAGATTTTTATGAGTAAAACCTTCTCATTTCAAATGTAGTTCTTTGTAGCACAGGAAAAGTTTGGGGATTTGATGATTTTGTTTGTTTTGGTTTTCTTTGGCTTCTTTTTAAAAGAAGTTTAGACGTGTTCTTTTTAAGAAACTGTCTCCTGTTCTGGGATGGGGTTTTTTTGTTGGTTGGTTTTGTTAATGCAAATTTTCGCAAGCGTAACCATGAAATTGTTTTGTATGAAGGTTGGGCATGTCAGTAGTCAGCTTCTCCAATCTAAATTCTGGCTGCTGTCTTCAGTTTATAAAATGCATTTTTAATCCTCTTCGTGTAACTTGGCAGGAGTGAAAAACGAGTTCTGTTCTGCCTCAGCACTTCTGATTTGCAGTCCCTGTTTCTGATATTAACCATCAAACACATGATGTGACTTTCGGACCCTGTGCTGAAATATTTGGGCAGTTTGTTGTGGTTTTTACAAATTGTGGAGGACTCAGGAGGAGGAACAAGGTGCAACCATTTTAAAGGCACATCTTGGGAGTGCAAGTTCTAAAAATTTCGCAGCGAATGTCGGCGGTTTGAGCTTCACATTAAATTGATGTGGGGCAGGAACTCTCAGAACAGCAACAAAATCAGCAATTAGGCTGAAAGATGCTTTTGGTTTAGTCAGATTTAGAAAATACGTGATCATCTTTTCTATCAGCCATCGTGGCTCTGCGATATCTCAATAGAAACAAGGGAAAATATTTTTTTCCGTGTTGTGTCTGCTAAAAAAAAACACATTAAAAGGAGAAAAGAGCTGAGATTTTGGGAGAGGTTGACTCTTTCCCAGACAGCTTGCACGTAAAAGTCCAGAGTGTGACTCAACTGCTAAATCACTGACAGATACCAGGACAGATCCCACTTTCTCCAGTGGTCACTGGGAACAAGGACAAGAGCGTTTGGCCCATCAGTGCCAGCAGGAAAAGTCTCAGGTGGTTCTGTGCCCTTTTCCTTTTCTAGGGAAAACTCCTTGGGCTAGATTTTGTCTCCTTCAATTAGTCTTTGTTGTTTTTTTAATAACTCAGATTTGTCTTGCTCCTGGGGAATTTTGGTGTAAAATTCCCCCTGCTTTGAAATTATTATGATAAAATTACTTGCAGCTGTTTCTCCTAAAATCCTGAGATTTAACTCTCTCAGAATATTTGTTCTCTCTGAGCTGTGTGTGCTCCAGGTCCTTCAACTACTGAAGAACAACCTGAACTGAGCTGTCTGAACTGTTACATCTGTTCCTCAAAAATTGCTTGGAGATGCCTAAAAAAGAATTTTCTGTCCCAAAAGGGGGATCCAACCCTGGCAATGCTGGAGTCCCCATCCCTGCAGGGATTTAAAAGCCCTCTTGATGTGGCCTTGTCAGTACTGAGGGTTGGTGGGATGGTCTTAAAGTGGTTTTTCCAGCCTCAGCAATTTTTATTTGTGGGGATTCTTCATCTTCCAAATCCCCCATACCTTGAGTATCCAGGAATTTCCTGAGCTCTTGCTGATCTAGGTGGGACATCCATAATCACCATGGATCTGCCACTGTGAGCCTCTCTGAATTCCTGCCTGAAATCCTTTATTCCTTTGGCTTCTACAACATTCCAAGGCACTGAATTCCTCCACTAAATCATAAAATTCTCATCATTTTCATGCTTAATTGTTGCCTGTAAACTTTCCTGATTACTCCCTCCTTGTTATTGTAAGACAAAGTGTTAATTTTCTTTTTTTTTTCCTCTAAGGGAAGTATTGAACAGCTGTGAAATTTTGGGAGCAGATGACACAACACATCCAGAAGGAGAATGGGTGAATTAGACCCAGCGAACCTCTGCAGTCCATCGTTAACATCTGAATTAATTTTTCCCCAGGAGCACACGTTAATAGGCTCAGACAACTCTCAAGATATCCAGCTGTGTGGAATGGGAATTCTTCCTGAGCACTGCATCATAGACATCACCCCAGAAGGCCAAGTTATGCTGACCCCTCAAAAAAATACCAGGTGAAGGAATAAAATGCAGCCACAGCTGTGTGATAGTTGTCCTTTTATCCAGTATTTTATGATTGATGGTGCACAAAGATACTTGGAAAACAAACTTCTCTGTCTCCTCAAGATTAAAAAAGAAACATTCTGCTTCTTGTATGCTGCTTTTACATTTTAATTGTCACCTGTTCCTCTGTCAACTCGTGTTCCATTCCAGTGAGATTTCTCTCAGGGAGGGTGTTTGTAGCCCAAATTTTCAAAGAGAAGATGAGTAAATTGCATGTGCTTTCAGCAAGTAGATACTCACTGATTTGCAGCTGTGTAGATGTAACTTCTGTCAAAATTTGAATTAATTTTCTAGGAAATCTGTTGATATGCAAAGAGCTGCTGAAGCATTTGTTGCTTTATTCAATTAAGTGGCTCTACTTGAGAAGCAGCTGGCATATTCAGATTGATCACAAAATGACATGCATAGTCAGCATCTCTGATAATTTATTGTTAATACACAAAATTCAAACTTTTCACATTTACCTTGATTTGTGGTTGATCCTGCTTGGAGCAGATTGGACTGGCTGACAACCTGAGATTGCCTTCAAATTTGAGTTATCCCCCAATCCTGTTTTCAAACTTAATCTGACTCTGAAATAAAAGCAGTTTCTGATTATTTTAATTAGTGTCTTTTAACCTATTTGTGTAGCAAAGGTGTCTATTGCCTTATTCAAATATTTCTATTTTGTGTCTGTATTTCAGAGTAGTGTGCAAGTAGTTTTTTTTCTAGTGACTTTTTTTCAGACTGCTCATTTTTCAGCTCTAATTTTACTCCCTAGACACAGCTGTAGTAATATCTGTCTAAATGTACTGAACTTCAGGAACTTAGGAGGTCAAAGGAAGCTGAATTTGAGGCGTTTTTGGAATAGCACTGGGTAGATCAGTGAATTTTCTGGGAATATTTTACCTGTTTGCAATCCATGAATCTCTTCTCCTGCCTTTACTTGTTCCAGTAATGAAGGTAATACTGGGAGGGGGAAAAATTAAGCTTTATATAAATATATTTACTTCAGATTTTTGCCTTTTTACAGGACGTTTGTAAACGGCTCTGCTGTCGTGTGTCCCATCCAGCTCCACCATGGAGACAGAATCCTGTGGGGAAACAACCACTTCTTCAGGTAGCAAAAGTTATTAAAGGAATTGTGAATTTGCACCCACTTTTGGCTTAAGGTGTGAGGAAAGATGGGGATTATAAAAGCAATAGTGATGTTGGGCTGGTTTTTGATGCTAAATGTTATTAAAAGGTCACTGTGCTCTCTGTCCCCTGCAGTCCCAGCCAGATCTGTGACCTTCCTGTGTCAGACAGGATCACTGGTAGATGTTTTCTGTTCAAGATTGTATTTTGAAACCCCCTGAAATACCTCAAAAATCAGTGGATTTGAATGATAATCTAACATTTCATTGCTTTGTTTTATGCTTAAAAGGAGAACCCATATAAAAATGTGAGATATCACTTCATTATTGCCCCTAAACTATTTGGATGTGGAATGACTTAAAAATGTCATGATTACCTAAACTGTATTATTGGTAGTATCAGGTACTTAATTAGGAGAATGTAGAATAGATTAATTAGTTTACCTTCTGCTCCTGTTTTTGCCCTGAGGAAAATGACACCCACAGGAGATCAATACAATTTGAAAGTGAAAAAAAAAAAAGTGATTTGGAGGCTCTACTGCATTTTAACAGTATTTGAAAGCAACCGTGTGTTTCAGAGCTGAGCAATTAATAGTCCCCTCTAATTTTCCCTCTGATTTAAAGGCTGAATTTGCCAAAGAAGAAAAAGAAGGCAGATCATGAGGATGAGGAGAAGGACAACTCCATGAAGTGCAGTAACAGTGTGGAGCAGCTGGATATAGATGGAGACAATTCCAGTGAGGTGTCCAGTGAGATCAACTTCAGCTACGAGTATGCCCAGATGGAAGTCACCATGAAGGCTCTCGGCAGTAATGGTAAGGAGCCCCCAAAATTATTTGGAATGTGTACAAAATATGAGGATAAGCACAGACTTCTTCCCTTATAACTTCCTTTTTGGAGAATTTTTCTTGTGAATGACTCTTCACAGTCATTTTCGTGCTTGAGGAGGGAAAAACAACCATGGCAGACTGTTTGGTTTGGCGGTTCTTGCTGAGGGGAAAGCCAGAAGTGGAATGTGGGTGGAACTGCAGTCTCAAATCAAAGTGTTTTCACTTGGCTGTTTGTTTTTCTTGTGTTATGTCTCGCTCAGGCATTAACTGCAGTCATTTCTGTCTCTTGAAACCATGTTTTTGAGTTTTTGTGGTCTTATGTAGCTGTCCCAGAATGACATTATTTTGGGAAGCAGGAGGACTCGTTGTTTTTGTATTTTTTCATCTTGGGCTTTCTCTTTTCTTAATTCTCTTAAATCATCTGCCCTGTAAACATTTCTTTTGCTTCAGAATTCAGCAGCACTTTTTAAACACCCACTGCAACAAAACTTAGAGTCTTTCTCTTTTTACCTGACACCTGTGCTCGTGCCGCGCATCCGCGACGCTCCTGGGCATGGATTTTCACTGTCGTGCTTTCTTCATGTTCAAATTCTGCCTAGACCCCATGCAGTCAATCCTGCAGAGCCTGGAGCAGCAGCACGAGGAGGAGAAGAGATCAGCTCTGGAGAGGCAGAGGCTGATGTACGAGCACGAGCTGGAGCAGCTGCGGCGGCGGCTCTCGCCCGAGAAGCAGCATTTCCGCAGCATGGACAGGTTCTCCTTCCACTCCCCCAGTGCCCAGCAGCGCCTCAGGCAGTGGGCAGAGGAGAGGTGGGTAGCCCACTGCGACCATCAGAGGGGTTCAGTCAAATTCCTGCAGTGGTTTTTGGCAAGATTTCAGCTGGGCTGCAATTGCGCTGGATTTCTGTGAGGGCCGAAATATTTCTCTAAGGATCACAGAATGATAGGACAGCTTGGGTTGGAGGGGACCTCAGAGAACATCCAGTTCCACCCCTGACGTGGGGAGGACACCTTCCACTATCCCAGGTTGCTCCAAGCCCCATCCAATCTGGCCTTGAACACCTCCAGAATAACCAGAGCTAAAATGATAAAAAATATGAGAAATAATAAGTTCTTACTTTGTTATTAAGGAGAAGCTTGTTCTGGTTTGAGAAGCAAAACCAGTGAGACACTCCAAGTCAGCAATACAGTTTATTAGGAAAAGGGAAAATAAAAAGGAAACAAAATACATGCAGTAAGAAAAAAGAAAAATCACTGACAGAGTGAGAATACAACCTGACACCCTGTTGGTCAGGGTGTTGGTGGCAGTCCAGTTGCAATGGTGGCTGCAGCCCTCCTGCAGTAGCAGTTGTGGCTCTGTTGGAGCAGTGATCCTGGAGAA
>JAWWMU010000153.1:110426485-110438632 GCA_035048155.1 Cinnycerthia olivascens
AGGTGACACCACTCTTTCACTGCTCTGAAAAAGATGACAAATTCAGAAAGTCTCTCTTGGGGTGGTCGCTCTGTTATTGATCCCTCGGGTGCTGGGGCAGCTGCTGCAGCCACAGGGTGCAAACTCTCGGTGTTCCCAGGTCCCAGTCCAGAGCAGGTTCGAGTAGGTCCTAAAAGAGGAAAGGAGAAACAGTCCAGGAAGGAATTTGGACTGTTTAGCTAAATGAGCTAATGAGCAGAAGCAAAGCAGAAGCAAGAGCAAGAGCCAGAGCGAAAAGCAAAAGTAAAAAAGCAAAAACAGCACCAGGTACTGCCCCGTGTCTGTGTCCCACCAGCCATGGGGAGAGGCTGAGAGCAAAACCAAACCAAAACATTCGCTCTTCAGAGCCAGTCTGAAAGGCACAGAACATGATATCCAGCATAAATAGCACACACAAATGGGGATACAAACATCATAATGTCACCCTAGGACCAGCTGCCAGCTCCCTTTCCTGCTGTCCCTTGTGTTGTGGGTGATGACACAGCTTGTTTTTTAAGGCATCTCAATATGAGAAATTAATTTTTCTCTTAACCCCAGAGTGCTTTCTCAGTGGAAAAAGAAGAGTTAATTTCTCGTGAGCTCAGAGTTTGTATTTTGTATAAAGGAACTTCTGTGTTTCCCGTGTCCTGTATTAAGTTCACACATGGCTGCTAACCATTAGTATTTACACCTCCAGGTATTTAGAAATCAGCTAGGGATAGTTGGAGGAGAGATCCTTTGTGTTAATCGCTCTTGGTCCTTTATGTTTTCCAGCTTACAATAATGTGTAGGTGAGAGCTGGGTGTTTGATAAATGGTAGGCAGGGAAGTTGTCATTCCATTTGCAGCATCATGCCTTGAAAATAATATAAATCCTGAGAGCAATGGGGGAGGAAGGAGTTTGTTCAGCACTGTCTGAGAATCCAGCCTCCCCTGGCAGTGATAATGACAAAGCAGAAAGCCTGGATTGTTATTCTGGTTGCACATCTGTAGTTTAAAATCTGAAGCAAGAGCAAAGAGAAGAGGTGTGGTCACACCCAGAAACCCTTTAGGCAACTCCCAGTGCTGGAAGTAGAACCCCAGTTCTTGGTGCTTCCATCAGGCAGAAGCTTTTTTTAGCAAGGGAAGAAGGGTGAATTTTTTGTCATATGGAATGGGAGACTGTATTGAACAGATCAATTGAACATGCCAATAATCACAATCGGGTGAAGTCTTCATCAATTCTCTTCTCTACAGATTCAGTCAATGCCGTTTTTTACTTTCATTCGACACAGAATCTTTGGATTTCTTGCTGTTTTTCTAAAAAACCCTGTCAATAACCTTTCCTGGGAGTTTGTCTCAGCAGCATCTTTGAATGACTCATCTCTGCATTAATTCAACAGTCCAGTTCTTAACCCTGCAAGGCGCCGAGTCAGCATAAACAATGACCATGCCCCTTAAATCATTCTTCATAACGATCTCTTTGGTCAAGAATTTAATGTCTGTACTTGTCAATATTCAAGACAAGTCACCTAGGGCTCTGTCAGGGAAAAAAAACCACCTCTAAAAGCAGCTGATGCTTGGTGAAACAGTCACCTTGCAAGGAAGGAAGTGAATCCTTCTCTGTATTCACAATAAGCAAGCAAATGATTTTTTTTCCAAGTTGAAATCTTTGGCTCTTACATATTTATTGGTTTGACTTTGGGGTTTGGGCTTCTTTCATTGCGAGCTGTATTTATTTCAGCTGGAATCTGCTAATTTAATAATTAATAATCACATTTTCCTCACGTTTCCTCCCCTACAGGGTTTTGCACAGAGTTTCCTCCGAAGAATGTCCCCCCGGAGCTCCATCCCTGGCTGTGGCGTCACTTTTGAGATTGTCTCAAACATTCCAGAGGTGAATAAGAAATCAAGAGCGTGTCGCAAAACTGGCCAAGAGCCTCTAATTTTGTGCTTTCCCCCCCTCTTGTTGCTGCCAGCATAAACTGTGGTTTGTACTCCTTTACATGCTGTGACTTAGCAGCAACCTCTGCCTTAGCAGTGTCGCTGTGTCTTTTGTTGAGTGAGTATCTATTTGCTCAGGTCCTTGAAGAGGCAGTTTGAAGAGAGAAGGGAGGAAAAAGAGGGAGGAAAAATGGGCAGGTGAAGTGCCTGCGGCGGGGAGCACGAGAATCTGTGGAGAAAAATAACAAAGTGGCTTTTTCTCAGTAATGTCTCTGTGCAACTCTTGATTCCTGAGCATATTCCCAGTTAGATGCTAATCCTTTCCTTCCAAGGAGATGCTCTATCAGAGCACTTGTGAAAACATTAACACATGAAGAGCCAAAACTCTGATTGCTGCCTGGCTCTTTCATGTTCTGCTGCATTTTGCACTCTGCGTTGAAATGCTTCCCAAGCAATGTTCTGGTTTTTTTCTTCTTGCAGCTCACTTGAAATTTTGTTTTCCTCTCAGGTTAGATAACGCCCCAAATGTGCTCGAGCACTTTTTAATTATGAAATATCTGAATGCAGCCCTTTTGCTAATTAATGGCAGTGCCTCTCGCTGTGAGACTCTCAGAAAGATCCCAAAAAGCCTCAAAACAATAACCACGTACAGCTTGAGATGTCTGTGACAGTGGCAGGAGCACCTGTGCAGGTTGCATGGCACAAGGTGTTTATTGGGATCAGAATCTTAGATTGGGTATTAGGAAGAAATTCAGAGTAGATATTGGGAAGAAATTCAGAATAGATATTAGGAAGAAATCCTTTTCTCCAAGGGTGGTGAGGCAGTGATTGCCCAGAGAGATTCTGGACTCCCCATCCCTGGAAGTGTCCAGGGCCAAATTGGACAGGGCTTGGAGCACCCTAGGATGGTGGAAATTGTTCCTGCCCATGGCAGGGGGTGGAATGGGATGAGTTTTAAGGTCTCTTCCAACCCAAATTATTCCATGATTCTCATCTGTCCCTGAGCTTAAGCAGTGCTGACCTGGTGCCATGCGGTTTAAAAACGCGTTTTCTCTGGGAGATTTTGGGTTTATTTTAAAATGCTGCCTTCTCCTTTTGCCTGCCCAGGATGCTCAAGGGGCTGAGGAGAGGGAGGCACTGGCCAGGATGGCAGCAAACGTGGAAGATGCAGCTTCAGCTGACTCTGAAGCCTACATTGAGAAATACCTGCGGAGCGTCCTGGCCGTGGAGAACATCCTCACCCTGGACCGGCTGCGCCAGGTCTGCCTGCAGGGCTGAGAGCTGTGTGCAGTCCTGACATCCTCCTGAGTGCACACAAACTACCAAACAACCCCAAAAACCACCCCATGCACGCCTCAGCCTCCCAAAGTGGGCCTGTAGTGAAGATCCAGGGGAGCAGAGATGTCCTCACACAGCTCCAGCAGGGATGAGGGTGGGAGTTCCCTGCTCAGGGCACACTTCTGGGGTGCTTGATTTGGTTTTAAGGATGTTCTTTGCTAATTCTGGTTCAGGAAAAGGAGTTGTGTGGCCTTCACTTTTGCTTTCTGAAGCTTTAGCAAGAGTTTCTGCAGTTGCCAGTAGAATTTTTGTCATTTTGCCCACATTCTACTTTGAATTCACCCCATCCTGCCAACAAAAAAAGACATTGATTGGGTTAATTTTAAGTGCTGTAGCATGATCTGTTTACCAGGAAAAATACAGGAGAGAAAAGCATTTATTGGAGATTGTTCTCCTGGATATAAATTATGCAAGCATGAAGAGAAAAGTTATGCAAAACAAGCTGGAGCTTGTGCCTGCCCACTATAAATTCACAGGGAAGTGTGATGCACTTTAAATATTGAAAGCAAGTTCCCTGTCATTTATAATTAGTTTAAAGGATTAAAATAGGAGCTCAGCTAGGGAAGAAGAATCTTTGCATCTCTGTCATCTCCTAGAATCAAGACTAGCTGCAAAATCCTACACGTGCCAATCAGCAAAATACCAGATGTTCAAATTTATCCATTCATAATCGGAGCCGTGTAAACTTCCCAGACAGCAGCAGCCTGTGCCACAAGGCAGCTTAGAAACATTTCACTCGTACAGACAAAGCTATCCTGGGATGAGCAGAGCTTTGATTCTTGCCAAATACACTTATTTCCTTTCTTCTGCCTCTCTCTGTGACTGCCAGGAGGTTGCTGTAAAGGAGCAGCTGATGGGAAAAGGAAAACTCTGCCGCAGGAGCCTGAGCTCCCCCAACGTCAATCGGGTGAGTTTTCCCTGCTGGCATCTCCAGCAGCTCCACTCTTCACTCTCAGGTCCTGGAATCCTGGAATAGAGCAGTGAATTTCCTTTTTTTTGACCCCTCTGTGCTAATTTTTTATTTTTTTTTACTGAACACTGGAGATTTTTCATTTCCTTTCCAAGTTGAAGGATTTTTTTTTTTTTTTTCTCTTCAGAAGATTTGAAAACAAGTTACAAGTATATACTGAACTTCAGTACCAGTGTTTTGTATAAGAAAAATGAGACTTCTGCTGCCCAAAATTTGGGAAGAAATCATTTGATAGAACTGATAATCAAACTAGTGTCAAATTCTGGCTCCTCCCAAGCCAAGAATTAAATTTTCACCTTCAATTTCTTGGATTTTGATTCTGCTTTAACCACAAAACTACTTCTTTTCAGCCTTACTAGTCAAGAGGCATAGTTAGGAATTTTTTTTAAGTTCTTGTTAAGAAATAATTCTGCTTCTTTTAACTCTTCCAGCTTTCTGCAAGCCGCCAGGATTTAGCCCCCCCTTATAACCTGAGCAGTAACAGGGTGAGTATCTGCAGATCTCCTGGGGAAGAAAAAAAAAGGAAATTTCTCTACTCTGCCAGTGATCAGGAACATAAACGGGAAATATCTGTGAAAAATGGGCCACCCCCATGTGCTCCTGGATCCTTGGGACAGGAATAGCTTTGGATGTGCTGCTCTGGACCTCTCTGGGGAAGTTCCCAGGCTTTGTTCCCAGCCCCTCTGGGATGCTCAGGAGCATTTTCCAGCTTTAGAGCTTTTCCAGAGGTTTCACCTGGGTGCAGGGAAAAATTCTGGGAGAAAGGAAGAGGTTTGGGTCTGTATGTCAGTTCAAGTCCACCTCTAGACAGTAAAGGCTGTAAAGAAAATCCCTGACTCCTAAACTTGTGGTGGGTGATAATTCAGCCCATTTCACTCCTTAAAAACACAAGTACAGACCCAAAGCATTTCTTTAAAAGGGGAAAAATTAAATTTAAGCTTATTTTCCAAATCCTAGATCAACTGAAGGATCTCCTCCTGATAGATATTCTGCCCAGCAAGTGTGGAGTCATTTTGAGGGGGAGAATCTGATGATGACAAGGCATTCTAATGCATAATGCACTTGCACAGAATAATAGAATTTTGATGTAGTGCTCCAGCATTGGTTGCTAAATCTGCTACATCTGATCCATGGAGAGAATGCTAAAATATGTGCAGGTGATAAAGTGTTTGTAGCAACTTCTGTTTGGAGAGAACTGTGGGTTGTTTCAGTATTTAAAGCAAAAATTAAAGATTAGGATTCTAAATGATTTCTGTTTTTCTCCTCCCTTCCCCTCAATGATTTCTCTTGTTGCACGTTTCAGAGTCCAAAGGTCCCAGCAGAGGTAATGCATTAGGTCCACCTAATGAGTGGGATAATAATTTTATCTCACTATAAAGTTGATTTTGCTCACTCACACGCTTTTATTTCCTGCTTTGAAGATGCTGCTGGTGGTGCCTCATTTGCATAGCACTGAGCAAACGAGTTTTTCCATTGAAATCCTGTCATTAATGCAGCGTGAACTGGTACAAAGCGGAGAACTTTTTCTCCTTGGGTGCATCTGAGGAGTTCTTACAGAGCTGGAGTTGTTTAGTGCCACTTCTCGCAGGTTTTTATGGACAGGGTGAAGTCATTTCAGAAATAACCCCCTCTCAACTGCAAAAAAAAAAATAGACATGAAAGCAAGCAAATACCTAAATATCTGCCAGTGAATATTAGCCTGGAGATGAGATAAATGTTGAGACTTTCTCTCAAATCTTGCTCAGGCTTTATGGCTTTTGTAGTTCAGTGTGAGCAACTCTTGATTTCTGTGAACAAATGACTTGAAAATAATAACTGGGCCAATGGAAAACGTGCTTTTCCTTAGTTTTGTGTTAGTGCTGTGAGAGGAATGAGCCCTTTCCCCAAGCTTTGGTTAACTGCAGTTCCTGGCAGTGGTTTGCATGAGGTGTTGCAGCTCTTGGCCGTGGCTGTAGTTGCTGGCAGAGATCTCTGTGCTGCAGGAATGTGGAGCTGAGGTGGTGGAGCTGCTCCCTTTGCTTGCAGTGAGCTTCAATCCAAGGCACTTGTTCCTCAGGACATGGAGGTGTGACCTTCCCAGCTGGGAATTCCTGGGTTTCCATGGATCTCTGGTTCCCGGGCACCTTGGGCTGGGCTTGGCACAGCCTGGCTTAGTGGAAATGAGGTGGAATTGGGGGATCTTTAAACCCTCCCCACCCATCTATTCTGTCGTGCAATGATCCACTTTCAGTAGGAAGATGAGCAAAAGCTTTTGTAATCCCAGTGGGATATTTAACAAATCCTTAAATGTCCCCACAGCACAGGGACGTCACAGAGCTCACTGTCCATTTTAGCATAAAGGACCTGAGAATTGCTTGAGAGGCAGAGTTTTGCTTAAGCTGGATGTCTTTGTCCCTTGATGAGAAATTTGGTGGCAAAGAAGTCTTCTCCAGCAGTCATGAATTGTTATTATTTTATTTTATTGTTGTTTTATTGTCATTTTACCAGGAATTGGGTGTTGTTTGTTATAATGAGCCAATCCCAAAGTGATTTAATGTGTCACAGGACAGTAACAACGCCTGAGCTGGGTGCAGAATATTGATGGAAGCCCTTGGCACATTCCAGAATATTCCTTTCCTCAACTTTTATTCCATTCCTTTATTTCTCTCTCTAATTGTTGTTCCTTGCATCCCTGCTGCCTTTATCATGGATTTTTAGCTTTGTGGAATGGGCTCCTGAGCCTCATTCCTCTGTGTCAAGCACCACTCAGAAGAGCCAGGGCTCATTCCCCTGTAAAGAAAACAAACAACAAAAAAAAACCAACACACCAACAACAAAAAACCAAACAAAAAAAACCCCTAAAAAGGAGAATTAAACAAGAATATTATATGAGCTGAAATAAGAATTAAAGATGATGTCAATGCAACTACAACAGGCAGCTCAGGAATTTCAAGAATTAGGGCATGGATTCATCTTGCAGACTTTGGTAGTAAAAACATGGATGGGTGGTCACATCTCCCTGAAGAGCTGGAAAAGTTCTTCTCCAGGACTGGAGCAGAGGTGTGGGATTGGCACATTTGGGGAAAAAAAACACCTTAAAGAATATCCCAGTGTGGTGACAGCACACAGGGATTCCAGGGAGCAGGGTGGCTCTCACACTGAGCTGTGCATTCCTGGGAAATATATTTAAGTCACCCCTGGGAATTTTTAATTTCTGAATTTACTTCAGAAGAGTTTTATGGACTTTTCATATTGTCAGCAGGACTGCACGTGGCCTCTCCTCTAGGTTCTGTCTGCTTGCTCAAATGAGAAAAAGGCAATTTTTCTTCCTGTTATCACTGCAGATGTGGGTAGGGGAGAGTGAGATGAGTTTGATTTCTCTGTGCACATCAGGTGATGCAGGGGCATTGAGTGTCTTAATCTTGATATCACACACAGGGGGTGAATTTTCATATTCAAGGGGGCTTTTGTTGGAAATTTAATTTAATTTAATTCAATTGGATGCTGAATTTAAAAATTAAGTTGACTAAACTGGATGAATCAGAGACACAATGAATGGAAGGCACCTCTGAGGTGTTTTAGAGATCAGACTAAATCACATATTGATGAAAAATATCACGAGCTGCTCTTAAAACCCCTCTGACAAGAACCATTTTTGGCTTGGACAATTGTCCTTCCTTTCCCAAAGGCCCAGGATTTGTAGCTCAAAATCCAAGTACAACAAGATGGTGCCATTCAACCTCCAGGTTCTTCTGAAACCAGAGTTTTTTTTCAGCAAATTGATACCGTGTAGCTTGAACTTGAATAATCCTGCTGTTCATGAGAACAAGTGCCTTTTGTCCCAGCTGTGTGTCCCAGCTGTTTGCTTGTATTCCAGTGCTCCATGGTCACCTTTTCCTAAGCCTTTTCTGAACTGCTGAAATAATAAAACACAAGAACTATTCATTTCTCTTACCCAGTGGCTGCATTTTAATGATCTGTCAACTTCAAGGAAAGATTTGTCAGGTAAAAGCCTCCAGATCACTTAGGTAGTGATGATCCCTACCTGCCCTAAAGGTTTTGTGCATGAAATAAATTCCTCAGGGTTTTTCAATGGGGAATGTGTGAAAGAAGGGAAGGCAGAGGAGGAGAAGGAGAAGGAATTATTAAAATAAAGCACTTTATAAACAGCTCTGCATTAAAACACATCGAGGGGAATGCATTGTTGTGGTGGTTACTTTGATTTGTTAAATTAAATCACTTGACCTCTGTTTGGTCACTTGGCAGAGAGCAAATATATTCATGAAACGATGACTCCTCTGGGCAAATGATTTATAATCTTCCTCTCTTTTCCTCACCACCCTTCTTGAGAGGGAAAAAATTCCCAGCACTTAAATAATAATAATAAAAACAGACTCAAAAACTTGTAGTGGTGCACAAAGCAACATGGGAGAGTGCTGGGTGACATCCAGATGGGAAACTTGAGAACATCATCAAGTAAATATAGTTAATATTTTTTTTTATTTTTATTTTAGTGAGATTGACACGAGTTATCTTTTGATTCAGCTTAGTAAAATCATTTATGAATTACCTTTTCCTTGTGCACAGTAGCTGACACTTCCAGTTGTCCCCAGTGTTTTGTTTCCCAAATGTTTCTCTGCCTGTTGCCCTGATTAACCCAATTTTGATGGTTTGTTGTCATCTCAGAGTTGAGGGTCACAAATCTGACTTTCAGGCTAAAGCTATCATCTCTGTACTCTCTCCAAAGCAAGTGTAATTCAAAAACACAACCTGCCTTAAGTAAACAATCACACCAATCCTTTTTTCATTCCTTTATTTAGCCTGGCAAAATACTTAAAATTATTTAGAAAATGTAGTTATCCATAGGATCAAGGCTGAAGCAAAATTTCTGAAAGATCCTACTAAAAAAGCCTTTTCCTACAGAAAAAATCACCAAATGCTGCCATTCCTCCTGTGCAGGATGAATATTCTGAAAGTTCTGCTGGTTCTTACCTACTCCATTTTTTTTAGAATTCCCCAAACAGGACTAGAAAGTCAAGATATTTGCCTGAAATCATTTTTCTCTTGGAAGAGTCAGTGAAGGGCACTTCTGACTCAACAGATCATGACTCAGAAAATTATTCAGTTGCTCTTTACCTGCACTGAGTCCCTGTTCTAGTAAGCAACAGTACTCTGGAGTATTTGTAATATTCTTTCTGTTTCTTCTTTTCCTGTGGTCTCCAGAAGCACTTGGCTCAAGATGTGTCACCTTGATCCATTTGTCTTTAGGTGGATTCCTGTCTCAAGATGCCAAAGGATCACTAATATTTATTTATATTCTCCAAAAATGAAGTTTTCAGATGCTTTCCACTCTTCCATAGCTCTTTTTCCTAATTCAGTGCCAACATCTGCCAGGCTGATGGCAGACTAGGGCAGGAGGCAACAAAACCAATATTTCAAGATTATTTTGAGTCTTTGGTTTGAGTCTTCTATTTTTTATTAATCTCTGAAAATTATAAGGCCACCTGAGAGAAATCTGCACTAATAGAAACACAAAAACCAAAAAAAAAAAAAGAGTTTGGGTATGAGGAATAGCAAAGATAGTTTCATGGAAGTATTCCATGGAATTTTCCAGCCTCAGATGTGACCCTTGGATGTGTGTGAGACATAAATGAGTTGCAGGTTAAAGATAATGCTGGAATTGGAGGCTCAAGGCATGGGCAGAGCAGGAAGCTTTCAAACACCAAAATCTCCAAAAACAGCAGAGTAAACAAATCCCTGCTGCTCCCAGCCTGGCTCCATCAGTTTGACTTTCAGGCTGCCTCAGTGACCTCAGACACCCTTCAGTTATCCCAAATTTGTGTTCCCAGCTGCAGCACTGGCTGTACCTGGAGCAGGAGGGCTGGGACAGGTCCTGCTCTGCCCAGGTGAGATTATTTGCTATTCAAAGCAGGAGAGTTTCCCTGGGACTGACTTATAGATCCAGATGGAAATGATTCTTGCCCTGGGCTGCTCACCGTGACCTTCAACCCATCAGAGAAATCTATTCCTCCTCTCCTGGCTTATTTATTATTTGTGAAACATTCATGACTTCCAGTTCCAGTTATGATTAGTTTGGCTACCTGTCATTTTTATGCTCAAGGTCAGATTAATTCCTTGCATCCAATAATGGGGAGCTTCTTGAGAAAACACATTTTCCTCCTTTTCCCCCAGGAAAAAATACTTGAATCTTATGGTCTGGGATGCAGCAGATCCTTCCATCCCTTGTAACTCCTGCACCATCTTACTGTGAGAGTATTTCTCTTCCTGTTACATCTTTTAAAACACAAGCAAAATTGAGGTCTACAATAAAATTCAGATTTTGCACCAGCCATAGCAAAACTCTTTACCAAAAAAAAAAAAAAAAAGTGATTAGACTTCAATTTTTATCAGTTTTGCTGCACCATCCTGTCCTTGCAGCCCTGATTGTGGAAAGGTGAAGTTTTGCAAGCTCATCCTGAGAACATTTTGCCACTTGAACAGGACAACACTTTCCCACAAGACCTGAGACTTCTTCAGGAGTCTGAGACTGGACTTTTTTGACCCATAGGCTCATAAATGGGTATTGAGTTTTCTTCAGGTCTCCTGTAAATTATGTAAATGAGAAGGAACTGCTTTGGCAGTGTGCTTTTGGTGTGCCTCCCTCAGATGTTTTCAGGACAACCCCATGGAATTTTGGTTTCCCTTCCAGCTCTCCACACTCAGTTTGCTGAAGCAAAACCAAGCCCTGTCCTGCATCCACATGAAACTTCCAGCAGAGACAAGACCCTGGCCAGTCACTTGGAGTAACCATGGCAGATGAATTTCTAGATGATTTTACCTGGCAAGATGAGAGAATGAATAAAAAATGAATTTTGACACGTAGATTGTTAACACTCACATGCAGTGGCCTGGGGATTCCCTCTGTTAGCCAAGAGGCTTTGTCACTGAGCCAGCTTCTGGCTGTGAGTTTAAGAGGAAAGTTCCAAAACCACAGTGGACCTTTGTAAAAGCAAGAGAAATCCCCCCTTGTGTGCAGAGTGGTGTGTGGGATCCATGGGAAAACCCAGCCAGAGAACCCCTGGCATCTTGGGAAGGCAAAGGAGCTGCTCTTCTCTCTGTCACTGTGTCTTCCTCATCTGCATCAGGCTGAAAATAATCTTGTTTCACGAACCCATCTCAAAACCCTGACCTGTCCTAATCTTTTTTTGTGGCTCCTGCTGTCCACAGCCCTGATATTCCAGCTCTCTCTTTCCCAGGCTGTCAGAAAACTTTGCAGTGCCACAGTTGCTTCCTCTTCATCTGATCAACTCCTCCTTTTTGTGACTCCAGGCACAAGCATCCTGCCCTTAGGTTCTTGTGTTTCTTGTCTTGTTTAAAGCTCCGTCCTCACCCTTTTTCCTGGTGCTGCTTCCACTACTCCTGAGTAGATACCCAAAATATTCAGGAATTTTGGGCAGACAGCACCGTATTATTTTCCCCTGGTTGTAACATAACTTCCAAAACACAGCAGCACAAGTGAGTGAAATATTACAGCTTGGAGGTCTAGAAAGAAACTTTTTCTGTGCCTTTATGCTGAGGGTTCTTATCTTTGCAGGGCTGGGTCTGCCAACTAAAAGCACCTCTGGGGAAGGGTCTTTGCTCAGCTCTGGCACTCTGAGCTTGGCAGAGGGGCTGTGTCAGGATTGCTGTGCTCCTGCTGCTGTGCCAACTTGGAAAAACACCTTTTTTTATCCTCTCTAGGGTCGTTGGGAGAGTCAGCAAGATGTGTCCCAAGGTGCCACAAACTCCAGTAGAGGCATTAGCCCATCTCGTACCTCCCTGCCGGGCTCTGGGCAGCAAAACCACTCTGCTGATCCAGGTAAGGGCTCTCCTTCAGCTCAGGGAACTCTGCTGATCCAGGTAAGGGCTCTCCTTCAGCTC
>JAWWMU010000153.1:110474984-110487057 GCA_035048155.1 Cinnycerthia olivascens
AGTTAGAAAGTGCCTCAGAAAACTTGAAAAACGAGGGCGACAGTTTCCAGTCAGCAAGGCAGGGAGTGGGGGGCACACAGCTCTGGAGGAAAATACTGAATTGTGAAGACAGAAGTGATACAGAAGGTTAAGTCAGGAAAGCAAATTAAGGCAGGAATCAGTGGGCATAGCACAGGTCCATGCTCATAGTTGGAACACACAGTTCTGGTCACCTTATTTAGGTTTATTTAGTTCTGGTCAACCTGTTTAGGTTACGTTCAGTAACGTGTTTAATAATGTAGTCAGAGGTTTTTTTCTTATTCCACTCCCCTGGCCATGGCAGGGGGCGTGGAATGAGATGAACTTTAAGGTCCCTTCCAGCCCAAACCATTCTGTGGTTCTCTGATTTTATTTGATGCCACAACAGAAGTCGAAAAGGCAGGAAAAAAAAAAGAAAAAACACATCCCAAGGGAAGAGGTTTCCTCGTGAGAAGAAGCTAAACAGAGTCAAGTCCTCCAGTTTGGGGAAAAAATGGCCGATGGTTGATATGATAAATGTTTATTATAAATAATTGGAAAATAAGAGGACAGAAGTCCATGGTTTTTTATGATCTAATAATCAAAGACACTCGCTGGAATGATAATGGGATCCAAGGCAGCAGTGGGAAGCACGGCTCACTTAGCACAGTTCAGTTCAGGATTCACTGATTTTTACAGCACACAAAAGTAAAAGTGGCTCTAGAAGGCAGGGGTTTGACAAATCTAGGGAAAATTAGTCTGCTAGAAATTATGGAAACTCAGGAAGCCTCTTAAAACTACTGACTTCCAGAAGCTACTAGAATGAAATAATTCTATATATATTAGAGAGAATTGTTTTTTCTTCAACTGCTGCTAAGGACCAGAACCATGACACAAACTGAGCCTAACCCTTGGTCCAAGCCAGCATCCTGTGAAAATATTGAATTCACACAGATATAGGGGAAAAGATGCTGGAAAACTCTTTGAATGCTAAGAAAACCAGTGACTGAAGGGGACTGGAACCACCATAAATCAAACACGGAATTTTGGGAAAAATCATTGTGTTCTCCCCTCTTTAAAACAGGGCACTAATAATTATCCCCCTGTGATCCTGGATTTTTAAATTATTATCATTTACAAAACGGAAATGATAAACATTTATCAGTCTCCCAACAGCCTTCAAGTGATGAACTTGTGTGATTTAAAATTCAAAACGTGCATAGAGCATTTTTAAATTAAGATAATGAGTGGGAACTGTTGAGGGGGACAAAAAAAAAAGGCAAAAAAAAAAAAAAAAAGCCAGGATGTGGTAAAATCCTGAAGTTATTTAGAAGGATTCATTCATTTATAACAAGGATCTGGAAAATTTTAGGGCCTCTCAGAAATCTTTATCACAGTACAAATACAGAGCCCTAAAATCTGAGTGTTTAGGCACTTTGTCAGTATTTAGATGAACTCTGTATTTTGCAGTTTATTAGAGTTTAAGTGTTGCTGTGGAAAACAGCATTTCTGGCTTTAACAGCTAAGGGATGTTAAATGGTCATCAAGAGAACTTGCCATTTAATCTGCTTTGCTGCTAATGACTAATTACACCTCGTAGAGGAGCCCAGATTACTGAGAAATGTCATTTCTAAGGCCTCTAAACAAAGATCTTTAAATTTTAATAACCAATTTATTCCTCTTTTCAAAGCATTCTGGTGAATGCACAGAAGAAAAAACACAGTTTGTGAGTCTGCATCACACTCCACACCTCAGTATTCCAGCCCTGGATCTGTCTGACAGGGAATTTTCTGGGCTTGGCAGTGGTTTCTAAATATTTGATGGCAGTCACAGAGCAGCTTCTCATCACTGAGAGCCAGAAAAGTTTGGTGTCCACCAAATCTGCTGGTGCTGTCCTAAAAAAAAAAAAGGGGCTCAATCCCCACCAGGAGCAGAGCAGCTGGGGATGCCTCTGCCAGGGATCTGCTGCACTGGGCCAGAGCCAAGTGTGCCAGGGACTTGTTCCAGGACACTCAGCTGCTGTTCCACTCCTCCAGCAGCCTTTGGAGAGGGAGAACTCCCAGCTTCTCCCAAAAGAGGAAGTGAGAAGTGATCCAGCCCAAAAATCTCCTCTCAAAAGCAGGAGAGTGAAGTGGTCGAGTCACTGGTGCCAAGCACACACAGCCCTGGGGGTTTGTTTGGCCAACACTGGGAAAATTGGGAAGGGGGTGCAATACCTGTCAGGAAGGTGTGTGAAGGAAGGGTCACCAACTTTAGGGTAGGTGAGGGCTCAGAGTGCGGGAAGGGGTATTCTTTTGCTAGAGAATTTAAAAAAGAAGTTGCTGTCAAGGGTTAAAAATAACCAAGGAAAAGAGAGAACAGGCAAGAATTAAAATGCAAAAATCCACGAACGAAAAAAAGAAAGACAGATAACACGTAAACAATCCAAACAGTGGCACACTCTTGCAGAACAATATGGGACAGGCCAAATAAAGGTCAGAATTTACTAAATCAAATCCTTTCCCCCCACCCTTCACCCTTTGTCTGTCACAGTGTCTGAGGGATGATCCTGAGAAGCTCCAGAAAGGTTCTCCCACAGAACAGAGGGAGCTCAGGAGGGGGCTCAGTGCTCAGAACCCTGCTGGGAGAGGCTGGCACAAGGAATTCTGACAGGTCCTGCCCAGGGCTCCCTCCTGCTCATGCTCTGGGTCAGCAGCTCACAGCAGGCATGGCCCTGGCTAGAACAGGGCCTTTCTTGCAGGAAGAAATCAGAAGTGCAAGGGGTACCCAGTTTTTGGGGGACAATTGTTGGTGCCTGACACACAGGACTGTGCAAGACCTGTCCATCCCTTTGAAATCAGAGGTGCAAGGGGTACCCAGTTTTTGGGGGACAATTGTTGGTGCCTGACACACAGGACTGTCCATCCCTTTGAAATCAGAGGTGCAAGGGGTGCCCAGTTTTTGGGGGACAATTGTTGGTGCCTGATACACAGGACTGGGTGCAAGGGGTGCCCAGTTTTTGGGGGATAACTGTTGTTGCCTGACACACAGGACTGTCCATCCCCTCAAAATCAGAGGTGCAAGGGGTGCCCAGTTTTTGGGGGATAACTGTTGGTGCCTGACACACAGGACTGTGCAAAACCTGTCCATCCCTTCCTGAGGGAGGGGAACTCAGAGTTCTGGGGTAGGACAGCGTGGCTATGGCAGGGCTCTGGCTGAGGTGAGGCTCTCCTGCAGTGTCTCAGACATTGTGTGTGGTGTGAGGGGTGTAACTTGCTTGTTTGGAGCAGATCCTCCTGTCTTCTTCTACCTTCTCTGCTTCTCTGCCTCCCTCGGAACATCGTCCCTCCTCCTCCCCGTTGCGTACTTGCCAAGTGTCCTGTGGGGAGGCAACAAATCCATGTGGCTGGATACAGGATTCTCACCCCTTCCCCATCACAGTGACAAAAAAAAAAGCCAAACAAAACAGGATTTTCAAGAGGCAAAAGGGCCTTTAAGGTGTTTGAGTTCTCTCTGTCTGGGCCACGAGGCTCCAGGGCTCACCTGCTCTGAGTAGTCGTTGCCATCCACGTCGTCGCTGTTGGAATGACCTCCTGGACTCTGTACATCTATTCCATGGCTCTCCAGGATTGCTGCTTCTTCGAAAAAAGCAAATGGATCCCTCATTTATCTGATGCATTGGAGTAGTTTAGGTAATTAGGGGTTTTTTTGCCTTTTTCAGGAAGCCAGAATAACTGGAAGAACAGGGTCAGTTCTTAGCGCCTTCCTCTCCACCCTGCAACATTTGGAAATGCAGCACAGGTACAAACACTGGTTTGCCTGAAATCCTTCCCTGCCAGCTACCAGACTTGTCTGTAGTAAAAATCCCTGTCTTCCAGCCAGTCCTAGCAGAAATCAGTGTAATTTCCAAGGTACTGGAGTGGCAAAGGCATTCCCTGTAAATCCTCCCCCACAGTCTGGACTGGCAGGACTCGAGGGGGTGGGGAATGCCTGAAAACAGATGGGAGAAATTTCTGAAAGCAGTTCAGGGATTTGAAAACACAAAAATCCATCTTCCAGTAGGATCCATACATCTAAAGCTCCCTTTGGTTCCTTTGAATCTCTTTCCAAACCTCCTCCCCAAACACTAAACTCCACCCACCCTGGACTGAGTTTGCTTTATTCACCTCTGAGAAATCGTTCTTACTTGTAGAAAAATAAATTTAGTTAAACTTCAGTAATGTGTTAAATTATGTAATAAGAGTTTTTTTCTTATGCAGAAATAAGGCAAAATAGTGGAACATTTGAAATAATTAAAAACACTGGAAATGAGCAGATATGGACGTCTGTTCACCCATGCGCTGCAAAAGTAATTCTGCGTAATATCTATGTAAGGGCACCAAATTTTTTATGAATGGCAGGAGTTTGTTGAATCCAGGCCACTGAGGTGTTTTATTCTCCTTAGAATATCTTATCCACCTCAGAGGGTCTCCTTCCTACAAGTTCAGAGTCACTTTTGATTTCCTTACCACCAGCTAAGAACCCACAGGGTTAACTCTGAAGTGACTTTTGTTTTTTCCTGACCATCAACAAAAAAAATGGCTTTTTTTCCAGCCACTTGTCCCTGGGCAAAACCTTGGAAAGCTGTCAGGGGCAGAGGTACAACCAGGATAAACACCCCACTAAGTCTGTGAACCTGCCAACATCTCTATCTCCTTTATTTACAATGTTGAGGTTTCATTTCAGATTTGAGTTTGGATACTCAAAGGAGGGAAATGCAACTCTCCTTCCACCTATAAAATTCTCATTTTGCTTTTTTTCCAGTAAAACTGTGTAACTGCACCACTTTCCCTGCACTGGCGAACAGAATTCTACAAATTACACGTATTTCACAAAAAAAAAATCTGGAACTGCAGGAGACTCATTTTCATAATTCCTCCACATTTCTCCCGAGGCTGTCAGCACCTCTGGTGTTTTCCCTAATTTATTCTTACGTAATTGCCACCTCTCCTGAGCAAACCCTGAGCCTTGCAGGCAGGCTCTGTGATACATTACCAATATTGGCTCTTCTCTTGATCTCCTTCCTCCTGTTGGCAAACCAGTTGTACACTTTGAGGGAGGTAACTCGCTCCAAATCCGACAACTTTTTTCCTAGGAAAGCAACAGGAGGAAAAAAATAAAGAGTTCAGTGGTGTTACTCACTGGATTCCAGAGAAGCTGTGGCTGTCACATCCCTGGAAGTGTCCAAGAATAGGTTGGACAAAGCTTGGAGCAATCTGGGATAGTGGAAGGTGTCCCTGTCCCTGTCCTGGGATTGGAACTTTAGATGAGCTTTGAGGTCCCTGCTCATCCAAACAATTCTGGGATTCTATGGGATAAACCCCTGAAACACAGACAGCACTGGCAGGTTAGTGTAACTGAGAAAAAAGTGGATCAAGTTCCTGTGTCCAGGTGGCACTAACTGCCAAATATCTTCTTTTCTTCTGTTTTTTAAAAATCTGAAATACAGGAATTTCTTTGCAGCTTCATTCGACTCAATCCAGAGCCATGGGAGAATGAAGGGCTGCTTTTACAGCTCGAGCCCAAAACTGAGATTCCAAAACCTGAAATTCCTGCCACAAACCCCATCCCTGGGACTAATTCTCTTACTGTGTATAACAAGGGTACAGTCCATTGTTTTATACAGCAGCAAAATGAATGAAGAGGTTTTGTGCCACCCTTGCAATCTGCTTTCCTTTCTCTCAGCCCCCAGCACCCATCACACCCTCCCAACTGTGCCAGGGCACTCCAGGGATCTTTTGGGAGAACAGGAGTGGATGCTGGAAACCAGATCACTGGATTTTTACACTTAAACCAACAACAACAAAAAAAAAAATCCCAAAACCCAAAAGCCAGCTATAGAAAACTATGCCTTTATGTGGTCATCAGTATAAAAAAGGGAAGACTGGAGGGATTCAGTATTCCAAGGACATCCTGGAAACCTGACCCTATCTAAAATATTCCCCATATCTGCATCCTCAGATCTCTGCAGGCTACACAGGCTTGAGCCTCCCCCCTCTGCTTCTGACTCCTTCTCAAAGTTTATTTATTCAGCATAAAAAACACCCATGTAATTGCAGCAATCTGCACACTTAAATAAGTTAGGAGAGATGAGACAAGTGAAAGAAAGAAAACTCTGGAAATTGATAGCTTGGCTGCTGCCTAATCCTTTGCATCAGCACCACTGGCAGTATTTTACTGCTCCCTGACAGAGTCTTGCAGCACTTTGTTCCAAGTTGCTCCACAAACCAGCAGCACAGCCAGGAATCCAATCCTCAGCTCTCTGGTCCTCTCTACCTGATGCATTTTTCAGGGAAAATTTCAGCAGGTATTAAGGAAAAAGGAATTTGCCATGAGAATGCTCAATATTGAGGAACAGAGGCCTGGAGATGGGAAAACCTCATAACCTGAATAACCTCATTAAACTGGTCCTGCCTCACCAGATGAACCTGAGAGGTCACTTCCATTCTAAACTGCTCTGACCTGTGCTATCCTGGGACAGTCCCAGCTCTCCAGAACTCCCTGAAAGGATAATAAGGTGAGGATCCATCTTTTCTCCCAGGGAAAAAGGGATGGGATGAGAAGAAACGGCCTCAAGCTGCACCAGGAGAGGTTCAGGTTGGATATCTGGAACAATTCCTGCCTGGAAAGGTCTGTCCAGCCCTAGCACAGCTGCCCAGGGAATGGTGGAGTCCCCATCCCTGGAGGGATTTAAAATCCCTGTGGATGTGGCACTTGGGGACACGGATCAGTGGTGGCCTCAGCAGTGCTGGGGATGGTTGGACTCCCTGATCCCAGAGGCTTTTCCATCCAAAATAAATTTTGTGATTCCATGTGCATGACTCACGCCTTAGCTGCCTTCTCATTAATTTTTATTCTGGTTGTACGAAATCTAAATATATCCAAAACACAAGTTCTGAAATCTATGTAAATGTTTGGTTAGCAAAACTAAGCAAAGGCAGGTGCATCCACTAACACTACACTGAATATTCATGCTCCTCTCCCAAGCAGAACTTCTCCAGAAACAGGGAAAATGCAACTTGTTGACCTAAAGAGAAGATTTAATCTCCATTAACACTCAGGTTCTAATATGAGATCCCTGTGTGGAAGCTGTAAAATATTGAAAAATGGGAGAGCTGAGCTCCTTCCTCCCCCAAAAAACCTGATTTGTCAGCCAAAGGTTGATGACCTTGGAGGTCTTCTCCAACCCAAACGATTCTGTGATTTTACAAACATCAGTCTGAGAATTCAAGGTGCTGAAACCTCTTTGTTTTTGGGAAGGAACCCTCCCCCAGCAGCTCCTCACCTGGTTTTTGGATCACTGCATTACAGGCGTTGGCAATTTCTTCTCTCTTTGCCTCGTCGGGATATTGATTCTCATTGAAGTAACTGCAAAAGGAAAAAAAAAAAAAAAAAAAAAATCAGGTTTTTTCTTAAAAAATCAGAGCATGAAGGTTTCCAGAGCAGCTCCAGTAAAAGGTGTCAGCTGCTGGTTTATCCATCACTCCTCCAGAGGTATCAGACACAGTGAATTTTATGGATAAAGTAACATCAGCCTGCACTTATGTCCACATGGAATGAAGGAAGCTTCCCAAATCCCTCAGATAAATGAGAATTATTTCAGCATTTGGAGTATTATAAGACACCCTAATAATTATAATAATAATAATAATAATAATGATGATGATGATGATGATGATAGCCAGTAATAGAACACCCAAAAATGTAAGCAATTCCATGGATATCAGAGTTAAGATTGTCAAGTGAAGCATCATCTTCAAGACACCACAGGCCTTTGACTTTATTATCATTTATTTATTATTTATCCCCTGAGCTTAGGGGGAAGGAGCTGTTTAACATTTATTTTGATCCCTGTTCATCTATATTTGTTAATATATACCCATCCATCCATACTTTTAATCTCTATATTATGCAAAAACCCCACAAATACTGCAGAGACAGATACAGTGTGGAGATGCTCTAAAATTACACAGGACGATTTCTACAGTCAGATTATTTTTTTAAAACCACAATTTGAAATTTTTCAGTGTTCTTTAGAACGTCACCTCGAGTACAGCACGTTTCTAATATTTTTTTCTGGAATAATTGTGATTTTATTGTACTTTATATGCAGTAAACATCCTATAAAAGTTAAAACTCTTTCCTCTTTTACCTCATTGAACTGCTCTGCAAATTTTAATGATCTGATTTACATTCCACAGAGCTTATCAGATCTGCATTAAAACCAACAAAATGTCCTGTTTACTTCAATGCTGATCACACCACAAGCAGGGACTACCACTGTTTTTTCTGTAGATTATCCACAATATATAATCCTGGGATTCCTTTTATCAACTTTGATCAGCAGCAGGTCTGGCTGTTGGACAGCTGCTCTGGATTTGAAACTAAGATAATTCTTTCCTTAACTCTAGATCAGTCGGTTTCAGGAGATTCAGGCATATTGAGGCAATTATTATTTTCCATTATTCACCCAGCAGACTGGCCCCAGTTATGGAAATCCAGATTCTGTTCCATACAGGAACTGTTTCTGCCCAAATTTTGAACACTCAGGTTGCATTTTAGGTGCCACGACTTCACCCCCTTGTTCACAGAGTCATTTACAGTCACAGCTATGCCCAAAATGGGGTCCTACTTCAAAGCTGCTGCTCAGAAAGAGAAATCCCACACCAGCTCAAGGAGTTGCACCATTCCTGTGCTTCCAGGTGATCTGCTGGAAGAGAGCAAATGCAAGCACAGGAATAGCTCAATCTTCTCCAAATGAAGGGCAGCTCTGCCTCAAACTTTAGTTCCAGTGTTGGAAAAGCTGGAATCTGTCAGGCAACACTTCCACCATCAGAGTGAACTAATTCCTGGAATGAGGGTGACTGAGGAATCAAAGGAGGAGTTCCCTGACACAGGATTGGTGTCTTTGTTCAGCTGTGTGAGAATTCAGAATGAACATCAAGCTCTCTGGACACAATAAATTTTGAAGTGTGTTCTCCCCTCTTCCATGTCTATCCCCTCTCTGTGATGTGTGTGTCCATCTCAACCTGTAAATTTCTGTTCCAAGGGGGCACGTTCTGCACAAAGGTGCATTTTTGGGGAATGGAGAGCTTGGAAAACAGAGCAGAAAATGCTTTTTGAAGTAGTTAGTGATGGAAGCAGAAGCTCAGGATCCCAGCTCAGCAGCCCCATGCTGATATTTCAGCTCTCCCACCTACAGAGCACTGCCCTGTGCCCAGAGCCAGGAATCATCTCCTCTTGGAAGCACCCTGAGATAAAGGAACACCACGAGATCACAGCTGAAAACTGCTGCTCTGCTCTTTACATGAACACACTGCCTGCCCTGGAGTCCTAACCAGGAATCCAGGACAGCAGCACATGTGCAAAAATCAACATTTACGGACAAAATTACAAAATACACAGAATTATTAATCAGGGTGTCCTTGAACCACCCATTCTTGTTGATGCAAGGAACTGAGGCTCTAATTAAAGCAGCAAAGACAACCCCAGAGCCACCAGTGACCCTTTTCTTGTCACCTAACTCAACACTGTCCCCTTACCAAGCCACAGCCAGGCTTTTGCTGCCTCCAACAAATAGCAAAAATATCTTCTACCACCACTAAAACTTCAGCCCATGCTTACATTTCTCTGGGATAACAGGAAATCTCCCTGTGATGGAGCAAACTTCCAGAATTGGACAACGAATGAGACATCACTTCCAGGAAATGAGGGAGTTCTCTGTACTCCAATCATTTTTGTGATTCAAAACCTGCTGAAACAGTAATTCTTATCTCCAAATATTTTACAAACGAAACAATTTTTCATCGTGCTGAAACATCTTCTTTAAATTCAAACAGAGATTTCTGATCTTTTCATGAAACATGTCAAAAAATTTCTACAAGAAAAGTGGTTCTGACTACAAAACGTGAAATTCTTCTCATTCCAAATTTCGGATTTATGAGAAAGCACCAAAAATCTCAGTTGTCAGTAATTTTAGAACCTGCCTCTCCTTTCCCCTGCTGGATTATTCCTTACCCTCATTTATGATGTGATTTCTCCTTCCCCCACATATTCAACCTCCCTACAAACCTGGCCAGCCCTCAACTCGTGCTCCCCTAAACTGAATCTTCTCCTCAGAACTGAATCCCAGGATGGTGTGGATGGGAAGGGACCTTAAAGATGATTCAGTTCCAACCCTCTGCCAGGGGCAGGGACACTTTCCACTATCCCAGGTTGCTCCAACCCAATCCTGGACACTTCCAAGGATACAGGGGCAGCCACATCTTCTCTGGGCACCCTGTGCCAGGGTCTCAGCACCCTCCCAAGGAAGAATTTCTCCCCAAAATCCAACCTAAATCTACTCCTCTTCAGTTTAAGGTCATTCTCAAGGCCATACTGTTCCTCTCCATGACCATATTGTGGTGTTTTTTTTTAAACACAATAGTGTTTAAACTTTTAGTGTTTGGAGGAGTGCAAGCTGCTTTATCAGAGCTCATACCCTGAAAGGAAAAGGTCTCCCAGCTCCAGGTACCCCAAAATATCCAACCCTAATATTCCTCCTCTGCCTCCAAATTCCCTGGGCATAAACTCTATCAACACATCCCATTTCATCCCCATCCCATCAAGGTCTTGTCACAAAGCAGAACATTTAGAACCTCCCAGAATTGAGGACCTGGCTTAGTGGTGAACTGATGGTTGGACATGATGACCTTAAAAGTCTTTCCCACCCCTAATGACTCTGTGGTTAATGAGTTTATGATTCCTGAAAAGTAGATGAGAATAATTAAGTTTTCAAGATAGGGAAGCCATGGGAAAAAAAAAAAAAAAAATTCAAGACTTCATCACTGACTATTTTGTTTGCTCATGTAGAAGTTGTGAAAACACTGTGATATTTTTGGTTTTTTTGGACTGCAGTTCTTCTTGCAGCAAATTAATTATTCTGCCTCTAGTTCTGTTTCTTATCAGGCAGGTACACAGGGAAAGAATGCAGGATGTCTGAAATTCCCTTCACAGCCACAAACCTGCTCAGTCTGAAAAGTTTCTGAAAGCTACAGATGAAAAATATGAAGCAATATGAACTTAAAAGGAAAGAAAAAAAAAGGAGCAGGCACAAGTAACTCCTGCAAAGGCACACTGCTTTCTAGACAAAGGGCAGCTGTCAGCTGAATACCTTCCATGAAGAAACCAAATGATCTCTTTTGTAAAAAATGACAGTGGAGGATTAAAATGAAAAGTGGCCAAATAATTTACATGAGATGAGAATCCATATGATGGTAAAGAATGTAGATATCCTTGAAGCCGTTTCATTTCAATAACACTGAAGCCTAGAAAAATTGCAGATTCAGAGAAACCCTCATTCTTTCAGGGATAATGTGCTTAGGACAATGATGGAGAGGGAATCCATCTCAGCCCAGGGCTCTGTAATGGAAGGAGAAGCCTCCCCCCGACTCTTTACCAAGGTGCCCCTCTCTGAATTCCTGCAATAGCTGCCAATCTTTCTTTTCTTTTTTTTTTTTTTTTTTTTTCCTTCTGTTCTGTAGGCTGAGATATCAGATGCAGTAAGCAATGCCTCAGTAGTGTTCCTGATAATCCACAGTGGAAGTTTTGTTGCTTCCTATCAGCTTTGCAGCTGCCAGGGAAGTGTCTGAAACGACAACCACGGAGTGGGAGGAGGACGGGTGGGGTTGGTGCTCTTCCAGAAAAGGAAAGAGATAAAGCTCCCCCAAACTGATCAAAAGACCCCAAAATTTGAGGAAATGCTCAGTTTGCATCAGAACCTAATGGTGAAAACTCGCAAGGGTGGCAGGGGATCAAAGTGGAGAGGCTCAAATGTGGTGCAGGGTGAGAACTCAAGGTGCTGCTGCAGCTGAATCGCTCTCAGGTGAGGCCACTCAGGGATGGGGCCACAGGTGACCCTCAGGGAGGGAGGACTGACCCTGCAATGTCATAAACACAGGTTATAAAGGTTATAAAGTTGGCTTTTGGCAAATATCCAGATGAGTGTTGTACATATAAGGTTGTTATAAATACAAATTATAGGATTGGGGTTTTTGTAGCCATGTAGGGTGGATACTCT